>PVKS010019699.1:0-37969 GCA_004027875.1 Aplodontia rufa
TTCTTTTCTGTACTTTTTTCATTGGCAGTACTGGGAATTGAGCTCAGAGGCACTGAGAAGTATCCCCAGCCCTTTTGATTTTTTATTTTGAAATAAGGTCATTCTGTGTTTCCCAGGCTGACATTAAACTTGCAATCCACCTGCTTCAGCTTCCAGAGTAGCTAGGACTTCAGGTATATGCAGACAGAACACTGGCTCTTTCAAAAGCAGAAACAATATTTTTGGCTAGGAAATTGGACAGCTTGTGGATTTGTTGAGAGTTTGATCAATCTGATTGAAGACCACATAGACAGAAGCATGATCTACAATCATGACCTTGTTCCATGAGGACACTGTTACTACCTCCTCCTTGCACAGCTATCCCCTTCCACCCTGGCATAAGGGTGTCTCTGTTGCTTTTATAAACTCATTGCTCCATGAGTCTCTGATTGGCCAAGTTCTGGTCACATGCATGCATCTCAGCTGCAAAGCCCACTGGAAAAAAAGTGTCACATTTTCAGTCACACCTCAGATGGAGGTAAGTTCTGTTTGCCACTTAGATGTATATGATGGAGAATTCCCCAAATATAAGAAGGGATTGGGATGCTGGGTATAAAATATACAGGTATGCACAGTACTTCCTCCAGAGCCACAAGTTTTGGAGATTAGCTTAAGCACTTCTTTTCATAAACTCCACATCCTATCCATTAACACATCTGTCAGTTTTACCTTAAAAATATATCCAGAACATGACCACTTCCCCCTCAGCTCCACCACTACCAGCACAGATCAAGTACCCATATCTCTTGCCTGGTTGGTTATTGAATCAGCCTCTTAACTGTTTGCTTTGAATACAACCAAAAGGAGTTCTCTCCCACCCCAGCCCTCCCCATGTTCCACTCAGGGGTGTTTTACCACTGAGCTGCATCCCCAGCCATTTTTAGCTTTAATTTTGATATAGAGTCTTGCAAATTTGCCCAGGCTGGCCTCGAACTTTTGATCCTCCTGCCTCAGCATCCCAAGTAGCTGGATTACAGATATGCATCCCAGCACCTGGCTTAGATTTCTTTTTAAAAGTATGTCAGAACATATTACACCTGTGCTCCAAGTCCTCCAGTCCCTCCTGTTTCATTCAGTTGTCACAGAAACCTATGAGGTCCATCATGGTCTCCCCTTTCTATTATTCCTCTTCTCTCCAACTGATCTCCATCTGCTCTCAGCCTCTATTACTATTATTATAACTATTATTGTCTTGACACCAAACATGCTCAGAACTCAAGATCTTTGTAGGTGTTTTCACCTTTGCTGGGAAAACTTATCTCCTAGATCATTATGCAACTTGTTCCTTCACAGGAGCACACACCTGAAAATCCCAGTGTCTTGGGAGGCTAAGGCAGGAGACTCACAAGTTCAAAGCCAGCCTTGGCAAATTTGGGAGGCCCTAATTAACTTTAGTGACACCTTGTCTCAAAATAAAAAGTAAAAAGGGCTGGGAAAATGCAACTCAGTGTTAAAGCACCCTGGGTTCAATTCCTAGTACAAAAACAAAACAAAAACAAACTTCCTTCAGCTCTCTGCTGAAATCTCATCTTATCAGAGAGATTTTTTTCTGATTTATTTATTTATTTATTTATTTATTGTACTAGGAATTGAACCCAGAAGCATTTTACCACCAAATTACAAACCCAGCCATTTTTAGGTTTTTTTTTTTTTAATTTTGATATAGGATTTCACTAAATTGAGGTTGGCCTTGAACTTGTGATCCTCCTGCCTCAGCCTCCCAAGATGCTGGAATTACAGTCATGAGCCACTATGCCCATTATCTGACTCTATGTAAACCTGGGACCCTCCAGATCCTAGCATTCTCCACCTTTTATTTTTCTCCATAATACATGGATCACTCTCTGACATTCTGTGTATTTAACTGTTAAATTATTTGTCTCACCCTAAAGAATGTGAGCACATGGAGACAGGGATTTTGATATGTATCCTCAATTTCCACATAAGTATTTGCTGAAAGAATGAAAGGTGACTGACATTTTATAAGTATCCCTTTATTTATCATTTAAATAAGGTATGAAGTAGGCACACCATTGCCAGAGCTTTATTTTTAGGACAGATTTTTTTTAAGATTGATATATTCAAGAATTTATTTAGTAGTATGAATAATTTCAGCAGTCAACTAGAAATTATAAAAAGAAATCAGATGAATATTTTAAATTGAAAACTGATAGTAACAACTCAATAGATAAGTTTAGCAGAAGATTAGATACCAGATCAAGAAAGGATAAGATGTTTTGAAAATTTCTCATTAGTAGACCTACACTTAGGAAATCCTATAGTGAATTCTTTTTTATATATTTATTATTTTTATTAGTTCAACATAGACTTGCATATTGGAGGAAATTGTTGTTACATAATCATGCGTACATGGATATTGACATAGTGAGATAGTAAGTTGAGGTTGATCCTATACCAGGATCTGCCCCCTTTCATCCATTCCCCAAGCTCATGTCTCCTCTGTAATTTCATCATACTATAGTTTAAAATGAACATATACATATATAATAATTGTTGACATTTCTGAGGACCTTTGCCTGTCTGTTTATAGCTAGGCTTCTAATGGGAGTTGAGTATTCCCCGTTGTATTGATAATCCCCTTTTTATACCTTCCTCCCCTCTCCATCTCCCTCCCTTCTCCCCGCACCTTCCTAGGTATGGCTCATCCCACTTTTGTGGAGTTTCAACTATATAGTGAGTTTATTACTTAAACTCAGCTGTCTATCATCCTGACGTAGGTTTACACTAGCTTCAACATATGAAAGAAAATATTTGGCCCTTAAGTCTCTGAGTTTGGGATATTTCACTAAGCATAATTTTTTTCCATTTCCATCCCTTTGGCTACAAATGGCATCCATGATATTGTTCTAATAGCGGAGTAGAACTCCATTGTGTATATATACCACAATTTATGAAAATATTCACCCAGCGAGGGGCACCTAGGTTGGTTCTAGTTTAGCTATTATAAACTGAGCTGCTATTAAACATTGATGTAGCTGTGTCTCTGTAACGTGCCTAATCTAGCTCTTTTGGGAAAATACCCAGGAGTAGGGTAACTGGGTCATAAGGTAGTTCCAACCCTAGCTTTTTTATTTTATTTTATTTTTTTTAAGAGAGAGGGACAGTGAGAGAGACAGAGAAAGAGAGAAACAACTTTATTTAGTTTTTCACATGGCCTTAGTTGCTCCAACACTCAGTTGTGTACGTGGTGCTGGGGTTTGAACCTGGGTCCTCGTGCTTGCCAGGCAAGCGTCGAAACCGCTGAGCCACCGCTCCAGCCCCCCAACCCTAGTTTTTTGAGGAGTTTCCACACTGCTTTCCAGAGTCGCTGTACCAGTTTGCAGTCCCACCAGCAGTGTGTTAGTGTTCCTTTCTCCCTACAACCCGTCCAGCATCTGTTATTGTTTGTATTCATTTTTGCCACTCTGACTGGAACAAGGTAGAATTTCAGTGAAGTTTTGATCTGCATTTCTCTGATTGCTAGTGATGTAGAGTATTTTCTCACATATTTGTTGGCTTTCTGGACTCCTTCCGTTGAGAAGTTTCTGTTTAGTTCCCTAGCCCATTTATCGATCTGATTATTTGTGGTTTTGGTGTTCAGTTTTTTGAGTTCTTTGTATTTAGGACAGATCTTATTATACTACTCACTCATATATAATTTTCTCATTGTTTCTGATGATAGTCATGCTTCTCAATTGGGGGCAAGAGAGGATGAGGATGTCACAGGATAAAACATTCCAGAGAGTTCTAGTCCAGAGGGTCAATTTTAGTTTTAGGATTTGTGGTGAAGGGAGAAGTTTCCAAATTTCCACCTCATTAAAAGTTTTGCCACATGTACTGGCCATGGTGGCACATGCCTGTAATCTGAGCAGCTCAGGAGGCTGGGGCAGGGGGATCATAAATTCAAACCCAGCTTCAGCAACTTAGGGAGGACCTGAACAACTTAGGGAGACCCTGTCTCAAAATAAAAAATAAAAAGGTTGGGGATAACAGTAGTTGAGAACCCCTGGGTTCAATCCTTGGTACCAAAAAAAAAGTTTTTACCACATGTATCTTTACATACAAACAAAACTAGAAGAATCATGTTTTCCAATTCAGTTCAGATGAGTGAAAACCTAGGGAGGAGAAAATTTTATACAGTAATGAATGAATTAAAAATGTGGCCACTCTATATTATTAGGAACTGGTCTAAAAGTGCTGCAACTGAAATAGAATGCACAGGCTAATTGTGAACACTATGAAAATATCAAAGGTTGTGAGATCTAATAATGAGCAAACATTATTAGATGTAGTAGCAAACAGCTGCTTTCCAACCACAACTAAGAGTTTTCAATACCAGTAGTGAGTGACACCAGTCAATTTAAAAAGCTTATGATGTACTCACTCCCTTATTAAACCATAGATTTTACTACGGTGGAAATGCAGTTGATCACAGTCCCAAGTGCCTCATATTTGAGAAAACATTAAGCAAATACAGAAGGAAAAGATCACTTGTGTTAGTCAGTTTTCTGTTGTTGTGACCAAGTACCCAAGGAAACCAATTTAAAGGAGTAATGCTTTATTTTGGCTCATGACTTCAGAAGCAACGGTGGCTTGACCCCAGTGCTTCTGGGCCTGTGGTGACACAGTAATACTCATGGTGTACATGTATGGTGGAGGAAAGCACTCACCTCATGGTAGCCAGTAAGAAAAGAAGACGAGCTCGCGTATGTGAGGGAAGGGCTGGGATCCTACTATCTACTTCAAACACTTAGCCCCAGTGACCTACATTCCTTCCACTAGCCACTACCTCTTAAATGTTCCAACATCTCCCAATAGTCCATCAACTGTGCACCAAACCTTTAACATGTGAGCCTTTGAGAGACATTTAAGATACTAAATAGTTGGGCACAGTGGCACACATTGCAATCCCAGCAACTCAGGAAGCTGAGGCAGGATAATCAAAAGTCCAAGGCCAGTCTCAGCAAATTACTGAGGATCTAAGCAACTTAGTGAGACTGTATCTCAGAATAAAAAATGGAAAGGGCTGAGAATGTGGCTCAGTGGTTAAGTGCCCCTGGGTTCAATCCCCAATGCAAAAAAAGAACATACAAAAGGATACAAACCATAATATTATTCAAGAAGCGTTTAAAAACTAACAACATGCCACTCCTAAAGAATAATAATTTGAGGTATTTGGATTCTTTGAGCATCAAAATATAATAGAGCTAGACTAACTAATGTGGTGTAAAATTAGCAGGAAGGAAAACAAACAAACAAACAAACAATGGAACAACGAAAAAACCCAGGAAAAGAGAAAGTATGCATTTACAGAAACTTGGTATATGATGAAATTTATATTAGGGTATATCAAGGAAAAGATGGACTGATTACTCAATAAATCATATTCAGACATGTAATTATTCATTTAAAAATAAAGTTGGAGCGGTGGCTCAGCGGTTACAGTGCTTGCCTAGCATGTGCAAGTACGTGAGTTCAAATCCCAGCACCACGTACACAATGAAGTGTTGGAGCAATGAAAGTCACATGAAAAACTAAATAAAATTGATTCTCTCTCTCTCTCTCTCTCTCTCACTGTTCCTCTTTCTAAAAAAAAAAAAATTTAAAAAAGAAAAAAATTTGCCACACATAGGGGATGCGCGCCTATAATCCCCTCTACTCAGAAGGTTGAGGGAGGAAGATCACAAGTTCAAGGCCATCCTCAGCAATTTAGTAAGACCCTGTCTCAAAATGAAAAACACTAAAACAAAAACACACAGTGCTGGGCATGTAGTTCACTGATAGAGCACATGTGGGTTCAGTCCCCAGTACCAGAAAAGAAAGAAAGAAGACAGTGAGAGAAAAAGAGAGAAAGAAAGAGGTGGGCAAGGGAGGGTGGGAGGATGGAAGGAAGGAAGATTTGAGAATACCTTGCAAGTAGAGGAATTGTTTTTTTAATATTTTTATTTTCTCATTTGTATATTATTTTCTTCTCATTTCATGACTTTTATTTTTCAAAGAGAGAGGGACAGTGAGAGAGTGGGCGAGAGAAAGAGAGAATCAATTTTATGGTGCTAGGGTTTGAACTTGCATACTCATACATGCTGGGCAAGTACCCTAACTTTCCAGCTACTGCTCCAACCCCTAGAGGAATTCTTTAAAAGAGAATAAAAAGTACAAATCAACATTAAAATAATTTGCTGCATTTAATCATCTTAATATCAATAACCACTATTAAACCTTCTCATAAATGAATGAAGACCAATAGAATAGAACAAAAGGCTCTGAGACAAACCCACAAATCTTTAAACATCTAATCTTTGACAAAGGGGAGTCAAAATATAACAAGGAGGAAAGTCAGCCTGTTCAACAAATGGTGCTCGACAAACTGGACATTCACTTGCAGAAAACTGAAATTAGATACTTATCTCTCACCTTGCACAAAAATCAAATCTAAATAGATCAAGGAACTAGAAATTAAGCCAGCTACCACACAACTGCTAGAAGAACAGTTAGGACCAAGACTCTAGCATATGGGAGTTGGCAATGACTCCCTGAACAAGGCTCCCAAAGAGCAAGAATTAAAGTCAAGAATTAATGAATGGGATGCCATTAAATCAAAAAGCATATGCTCAGCCACACAATTGGTCAAAATTGTCAAGAGACAACCTACAGAATGGAAGATAATCATGGCTGTGATTCCTCCAAAAGGGGACTAATATCCAAAATTTACAAAGAACCCCAAAAACTTAATACCAAAACCACAAACAATCCAATCAATAAATGGGCCAAAGAGCTAAATGGAAATTTCTCAACAGAGGAAATCGAGCAAGCCAATGAACACATGAGAAAGTGTTCTAAATCACTACTAATCAGAGAAATGCAAATCAAAACTGCATTAAGATTTCACCTCACTTCAGTTAGACTGGCAAAGATGAAGAACATAAATAATAACAGATGCTGGAGGGGTTGCAGGAAGAGAGGAACACTAACACACTGTTAGTGGAACTGCAGACTGGTACAGACATTCTGGAAAGCAGTGTGGAGACTCCTCAAAAAATTAGGGTTGTATCCACTACAAGACCCAGCAATCCTTCTTCCAGGTATTTTTCCATAAGAGCTAGAATCAGCACATTACAGCGACACAGCAAAACCTATGGAGAGAGAAAGAATCAATTTTTTTTTTATTTTAGCTTTTCATGTGGCTTTCGGTCTTCTGAGACTTCATTGCGTACGTGGTGCTGGGGTTTGAACTCGCATGCCAGGCAAGCGCCATAACCGCTGAGCCACTGCTCCAGCCCCCTGAAGCCTCTTTTTTAAAAGCAAAAATAGGCAACTGGAAATACAGCTCAGAAGTAAATAATTACCTAACATGTGTGAGGCCTTGGGTTTGAGTTTCAGCGCTGAAACAAAACAAAACAGACAGAAAAAAAGACCTGGAAATAATTAAAATATTCATGAATGAGAGAGTGAGAAAATCGTGGTGTATTCATATCAAGAAATAATGTATTGCAGCAAATATTTTTTTTTTCAGGGCTGAGGACCGAACTTGGGGCCTTGTGTGTACTAGGCAAGGGTTCTGCCACTGAGCTAAATCCCCAACCCCACTGCTGGATAATAACAATTTTCACTTTAAAAAAAATGAACTAGGGTTGGAGTGGTGGCTCAATAGTTGGAACTCTTGCCTGGCATGCCCAAGGATCCAGTACCATGTACACAACTGAGTGTCAGAGCAACAAAGATCAGATGAAAAACCAAATAATGTTGATTCTTGCTTTCTCTCTTAAAAAAAAAAAAAAGAAGAAACAGAATGAGCTACAGCTTCATGTATCCACATGATTGTATCTCAGAAATATGTTGAGCAAAAATAGCAGGTGAAGAAGAATGTATACATGTATGTAAAGTTCAAAAACTTTCAAAAACTAAATAATCTATTGTGAAAGACAGAAAACAAATATCTGGGCTGGAGCGGTGGCTCACTGGTATCATGCTTTCCTGGCATGTGCAAGGACACAAGTTTGAACCCCAGTACCATGCACACAACGGAGTCTCGGAGCAATGAAGGCCACATGAAAAGCTAAATAAAATTCTCTCTTTTTCACTGTCCCTCTCTCTGTTAAAAAAAAAAACCTACAAATTTTAGAAAGCAGATTACCTTGGTAGTCGAGCTAGCCGAGTGGTATCATTTTGGGTAGGCATTGCTCTATTACTTTGAGTGGTGGCTACACGTTTTTATTTTAACAAACAACTACATTACATATGCTCTGCTATATGAATGAAACATTTCATGAAATAAATATAAAAATGTAAAAATAGACTAAAGAAGGAAAGGTAAAGTTTTTGTAGAGGTTTTGGCAGTTGAAGAAGTCAACAAATTCTCATATCATTTTTCATACATGAAGAAAAATTCAGTATGGGGATGTAGCTCAGTGGTAGATAGGTGCCTAGTGCTCCCGAGGCCCACCAACTAACTCTTCACCCCAATTCCAGGCAGTAAGCCGTTTCTTGTCCTAAATTTTGTCATACAATTACTTTGGTGGCCCCTGAAGAATCATGCCTTCTGTATTGCTGCTCTTGAGTAGTCCCTATCACTTCACTCTGAAAAGGCCCAGTGACCTACTTTTAACAATGGAATGCGGAAGTCACTAATGTTTGTTTGTTTTAGGATACCGAGCTTAGAGATAGTTTGTTATACAACAATTCCTATCGGAAAGAAGGCTGAGAGTAGAAATGATGCATCCTGCTGGGAACATTTTCCCAAAAGCCTAAGCCTTTAGGCGAATGCAGAGGGTTTGGGAGGGAGGATGAAAATGAGAATAGAAGTTATGCACATTTACAGAGTGCCTAGAAAAAAAGAAGGGAAGGATTGGGGCATAACTCAATGATAAGCATATGCTTAGCATGTGTGCGGACCTGGGTTCCATTCCTAGAATCAAGAGGGTGGAGAAGGAATGGAGACAGATTTCATCTAGATATTAAAAAAGCGATTCCCTATACATACATAAGAAGACATGGTCTTCTCTCCTCAAATAGTTGAATAATATATTTTGGTAGATGGGATCGAAAGAAGCCTTGCAAATGATTCTTGTGTCCCTATTAGTACAAAATCAATAAAAAACCTCCAGATCTAAAAAGGTCAGTAGATATGAATGAAACTATTCCAACCTCACCCACCTAGAGCATGTGAGACTTGTTGAAACTGGAAATAGAAGGAACCCCCAGTTCTGAAGATTAGAGAGTCACAGATTATACCACAGAAAGTATTTTAGCTGGGAGTGATGGCATTCATGAATCACTAAGATTGTGTCACTAAGATTTTTTGAGATTCGATCTGGCTATCTTGCCCATGCTGACTTGAAAGTCTGAACTGAAGGGATCCTTAGCCTCAGAACAGTTGGAACTAGAGGTGTACATCACTGCATCCAGTTCTAGGTATTTTTATTTGCAGGGATGCTATAATTTGAATATTTATTCTCTCTGAAACTGATATTGGAATTTAATTTCTATAGTGATGCATTAAAAGGGAGAGGGATGGGGCTGGAGTGGTGGGTCAGCAGTAACGGCGCTTGCCTGGCATGCATGAGAACAAGAGTTCAAACCCCAGCACCCTCGTACACAAAGAAGTCTTGGAGCAAAAAAACACCACATGAAAAAATGAATAAAATTGATTCTCTCTTAAAAAAATAAAAGGGAGAGGGAAAAGAGGAGGGGGGAAGCCAGTTGCGGTAGTACATGCCTGTATGCCTGTATGGGTGTAATCTCAACACCTGGGGAAGCTGAGGCAGGAGGATGGAAAATTCAGAATCAGCCTGGGCAACTCAGCAAGATTCTGCCTCAAAATTTAAAACAAAAAGGCTGAAGATGTGGCTTACTAGTAGAGTAGCAATGGAGGTATGGAGGTCCTGGGTTCAATCCTCAGTATGTATGTGTATGTGTGTATATATCTGCTGCTGTCATTTGAGGACATTTGATGTTAGTCTTTTGAACCAAGTCACCCTCATCCCAATCTTTCCATCACTGCCTCAACAAGACACACTAATTCTTTGTCCAGCATCAACACATCAACATTTCTGGCAAAGGATCTTGGTTTGTCAGCAGCCTCTCTTTGATTTGCTGTCAGATTTTTGAGGATCAAGAAATGTTTGGAGCCAGGTGCAGTAGCTTATGCCTGTAATTCCAGAAGCTCAGGAGGGTGAGAAAGAAGGCTGGCAAATTCAGAGCCAATATCAGTAGTTTAGCGAGGCCCCAAGCAATTTGGGAAATCCTATAGCAAAATGAAAAATATAAAGGACCAGGCATGTGGCTCAATGGTTAAACGCCCCTAGGTTCAATCGCTGATACCAAAAAAAGAAAGAAAGAAAGAAAAAAGAAATGTTTCAGAGGTTGGGTTTGTGTCCATCACTGGGTAGACAGCGGTTGTTAAATCTCCAGTGGAGGGGGAGGAGAGGGGTCTCCAATTTACTCTGGACAATTTAAAATTTTCTTCAAATTTTAAAGTATTGTCAGTCTTTCTAAATTCCTTCATTCTGCTTTCCCATTCACTGTGCCTCGGTCCAATAGTTTTTCCATTACAAAATTTTCAGGCTAGTCCAATTGCATATTCTATTTGTAATGTCTTATTAAGTCTAACCAATTATACTCTGACATCCTGGCGCATCTTCATATCAACAACCCAACTTGTTTATAACATACTAACTGTATGAGTCTGTTTCTGAAATAATTAACCGTGGTTTTGGCAATCCCAGTAAAACAAATATAGTAAATATTATCCAAACTTTTGCAAATCTGTACAATCTGTAATCTGCTAACTCCAGCTACGTGGATTTTACCTGTGACTCTCGAGTACAAAATACTCAATATGTTTAAAAGAATTGGGGCATAAATCTCGTCCTCCTACGACATTTTATTTGTTGCCGACTTGAGGCACTAAATGCTGTCAGGGTAGTTAATAAAACATGCTCCCGACGACGCTAATGGCTTTTACTGAAAGTGTACCGTACATTAAGCCTTTTATGAGCATCTAATTGAGCCCTGCAACTCTGGCACAGGCGTTATTGCAGTGGTAGCAACATGGCGGCGCAGGACAGGTGCGTGTAGTGGGAAGACTCGGATGCTGGTGACACTCGGGTCAGGAACGCTTTCCGCGGCCTGCGACACTTTGAGGTCGCCGCGTGACGTCACAGACATCGGTTCTTTCTGCTAGGCCGGCTTTGTCCCAGTGTCCCTCAGTAGAGCCCACGCAGAACTATACGGGAACGAGGAGGGGAAAGTGGCGCTGGGTGTCTTAGCCGCAGTTTTCTCTGCGTGGAGAACCATGAGCTAGCTGCGGAGAGTGTTCTACCGCGCGGGGACCGTGGGCTGGAAGCTTCCCGTCCCTGCGTCCACGCGCCCCAGCCGCGCGGCCGACCTCGAGCCCGAGGCCTCAGGACAAGGCGGGAAGGCACCAGGACCCTGCGGTCCACAAGGACGCAGGCCCTTGGGAGACGATCCCCGGACCAGCTCTCCCGCCTCAGCTTTTGAGAACACCCCATTGGGCGCAGGCGCCCGCCAAAGTCTGCGCAGCGCTCCTACTTCGCGGGGGAAAGGGGCGGGCCCGGGCCCGAGCCCCGAGGCCCCGCCCTGGGCCCGCGCGGCCTTCTGGATTCGCCCCGCCTCCTGCCCGCCGCCCCTCTTCTTCCTGCGCCACCGTCGCGGCCGCGGCCCTCCTGGCGGGTCGTGCTGCGAGGCTCGCGTGGGGCGGCGGCGGGCGCAGGGCGCGGGCCCGGTGAGGAGCGCGCGGCGCGTCCCCTTGTCCGCGGGAGCGTCGGGGCCGCGGAAGTGACGTGTGTACGAGCAGGAGCGCGTTTGAATCGGTTCCCGGGTGATCCTCGCGGCTGGGGCTGCTCAACTCCGCCGCCACCGCCGCCGCTGTTGCTGAAGAGCTGCAGCGCGCCTGGCCGAGGCCTCGAACTGCCCCGGGGGCTGGAGCTGAAGGTGTCGCGCGAAGTCCACACCTCGGCCCTGAGCGCCGAGGCGGTAGACGCCGGCGCCGCTGTCTTTTCTCCTTTCCCCCAATATGGCAGCGGCGGGCGCCGGCGGGCCCTCTGTGGGGACTGGGGAGGACGGCGGAGGCGACGGCCACAGGACTGTGTACTTGTTTGACCGGCGCGAGAAGGAGTCCGAGCTTGGGGACCGGGCGCTGCAGGTGGCGGAGCGCACGGACTTCGCGGGGTTCCGAGCCTCGGTGTGTCAGGTACCGACGGGGGCGACGAAGGGATGCACGGGTGGAGTTGTGGTGGGAGCGGGACGTGAAGCCCCGCTGGCTCACCGAGGCAATAAACCTGTCACCCCGCCGCGATCCTGCGGTCTGGGCTTCTCTCGCCCGCGTGTCCGCCATGCCCGCCGTGCGCGCCGGCCTGCTCGGCCCTCGGGCTGCAGAGCCGGCCCCTCCGCGGGCCGCGGTTTCGCGAGGGCGGCCTCTGCGCCCCCGGCCTCGGTACCTTGGGGCTGGTTGCTTCTCGAGAGCGACGCGTGATCGCTGCGGAATACTCAGATCTCGCTGTGGGTTAGCACTCGTGCTTGCCTTTTGGTTTGTAACTAACTTACGGAAAGGAAAACTAGATACAGTTGTATTCGCTGTCTGCTGTGCGCGTCGCGATAGTTGAGAGTTGTGAGATTCCTGGAGTAGGCTCATCCCAAGTTCTTAACCTGATGGCAGTCCTGTCCCGGGTTTCGAGGTGTGCGAGACCCTCCCTGGCGGGGTCTTCTCCCCCAGAGAAACCCTTGTCCAAGTTTCGCAGGTGGAACTGCCATTAAGGTTTCCTGAGCCCTAACCCGGTTGTTCAAGTTCCTTAACTAACTTGGTGGGTGTCCATAGATATTGTGGAACAACAAAGAACGTATATTGCCATTGAATTAGTTTGCTTTAAACATTAATGACTAGCTGGGCGTGGTGGCTCACTCCTGTAACCTCAAGCTACTTGCGAGGCTGAGGCAGGAGGATCCCAAGTTCCAGGCCAGCCGTGGCGGTGCTAAAAATGAAATACACGTTTTTAAAAGGCTAGGATGTTGCTTTATGGGCGAGCACTTGCTTAGCACGGGTTAGGCCCTGGGTTCGATCCTCGATCCTCAGTACTCGCAGAAAGAAAAAAGTCTATGTAGGAAAACCTGCTTTAACCTATGAAGTACTTTATAGATAGGAGGTGGTATTGTCGCCTGTGCTTTTTGAAGAAGGAATGTAGTCATGCCCCAGATTAGTACTTTTTGAGCTATAAAAAAAAAAAAACACTTAACTTTCAAGGAAAAAGAACTTTGAAGCAGTATTTTGTCTTGCGTAGGCTGATAGGTTTAGAAATGTCTTGGAGACATACCTCTGTAAAGTTGATGAAATAATAGATACTAAGACCCGTAAAATGAAAACGACTTGGGAGCAAGTCGTTTCACTGTTTATTCCCAGGGTCTACAACTGTGCTCTGCATTGCAAATGCCCAGATTAAAATTGATAAATGAATGAAGACACCTGTAGACCCTGAATTTCATTCTGTGCCTGTATATGTAGTAGATTCCAGTTGAATTTTTTCCTTCACATATTCTTTTTTTCCCCTGCATTTGTTATTGATGCCTTACAGTTGTACATTGCAGTTCCATTTTGAAAAGTAAGTGAATGAATGTGTATCTTTTTTTGTTGAATGTTTTATATTCAGAAGCATACTACAGAAGGGAAACTGAGTTTGTCTCTTTTATTGTAAAAAATTTAGCACATTTAAGAAAATATGAAACCAAAGAGAAAAGTAAACCTTTAACTCACTGTGAAATTTATTATAGCTACTGTTAGCACTTGGGGTTATTTATGTCTTTGCAGGTTTTTGTTTTTTTTTTTGAGTGGGGATGTACTGGGGATTGAACCTAGGGGTACTGAGCCATATCCCCAGCCCTTTTTGTTTATTTATTTATTTTAATTGTGAGATAGTGTCTCACCAAGTTGTTTAGGGACTAGCTAAATTGCTGAGGCTGGCTTTGAACTTGCACTCTTCTTGCCTCGGAACTTTTGAGTCTCTGGATCACAGGTATGTGCCACTGCACCTGGCTCTGTCTTTGGCTATGTCTTGGCAGTGTTAATCTCCCTCCTTTTATTACCATAATATGTTTTGTATTTTGTTTCTTTTTTTTCACTTAATGTTGCCAGAAGTGTCCTTTTTTTTTCAGTACTGGGGATTGAATCCACACCCTGCAGATTCGTAGGCAAGTGCTCTGCCACTGAGCTGCATCCCCAGCTCTTTTTATTTTGAAATAAGGTCTTGTTAAGTTGTCAAGGCTAACTTCAAATTTGCTATCCTCGGGGCTGGAACGGTGGCTCAGCGGTTTCGGCCCTTGCCTGGCAAGCACGAGGACCCGGGTTCAAACCCCAGCACCACGTACACAACTGAGTGTTGGAGCAACTAAGGCCATGTGAAAAACTAAATAAAGTTGTTTCTCCCTTTCTCTGTCTCTCTCACTGTCCCTCTCTCTTTAAAAAAAAAAAAAAAAATTTGCTATCCTCCTGTCTCAGCCTCCTGAGAAGCTAGATTTAGAAGTTGGCATTTTAGGAATTTGTGACACTTCATGAAGCTCAGTGGAAGTTTTCATAATCAAAATTGCCGCTATTTAAATAACCATTGAATTTTTTTATTTTCGATATTGTAATTTTAACTAATGCTGTGATAAACATTTTTGAGTAAATAGCTTTTTATGTCTTAGAAGTACAATTACTAAATCAAAGGTCAGGAACACTTTTAAAGCTCCTGATACATACTTTTACACTTGATCTTAGCCAAAAGGCTGAGAAGTGATTGATGATACATATTACTGGCCTTACACAAAGATGAGAAAGTCACTTATTTAATTTTAAAATATATTCAATTCCCTGTGTCCACTCCATTTGCAGTTTTGAGAAACTGTCTCCTTTTTCTTTTGTGTGGCTGCACTATACCTTCTTGTCCTACACTGGTACTTATTCCATTACCAACCCTCCCCCACCTCCTCCCAGTTCAGGCTTATTGTAGAAATAGGTGAGCATGTTTTAAAAATTACATGAAATGCGTAGCATCTAGAAATAGCTACATAGTTAAAAAAAAAAAACAACTCCAAAAAAAGAATAGAAAGCTAAAGCTATCTGATTTCAAGACTTTTAAACAAAGCTATAGTAATCAAGACAGTACAGTATTAATGTAAAAATATAGGTAAGTATAACAGAAATGGACCTGAACACTTATGGCCAATTAATTTTTTTTTTTATTTAAAAGACAAGTGCCATTGTGGCACACATTTGTAATGCCAGCTACTCAGGAGGCTGAGGTAGGAGGATGGAAAGTTGGAGCCCAGGATAGGCAATTTAGTGAGACTGTGTTTCACAAAATAAAAAGGTCCTAGGATATAGCACTGGAGCACTTGCCTAGCACGTGGGAGGGTCAGTGTCAATAAAAAAATAATAAGTCAGAACAATTTGTATTTATTTTGTGTGGTGTTTATATAAGCTAAGCAGGTAATCTACCACTAAGTGACATCCCAACCTTTTATTTATTTTAATTGGCAAAAATTCTGTGTATTTATGGTATACAACATAATGTTTTGATTTATGTATCATAGTGGAATGAATAAACCAATGAATTTAACATATGTACATCATATACTTATTCTTTGGGATGAGAATGTTTAAAATTTATTTATTTTTTTTTTAAAGAAAGGGGGGGACAGAGAGAAAGCGAGAAGCAATCTTTATTTAGTTTTTCATGTGACTTTCATTCCTCAAACACTTCGTTGCGTACGTGGTGCTGGGGTTTGAACTTGAGTCCTTGCAAGACCCGGTTTTGAACCCTAGCCCCACATATATAACTGTCAGAGAAACAAGGGCCAAATGAAAAAATAAATAAAATTGATTCTCTCTCAAAAAAGAAAAAAAAAATCAACCTCTTCCCAAGCCTTACCCTGGTACCCTATTCATCTCTGATAACTCCCTTTCACTCTCTAAATGTAAGTGAGATTATGGGGTATTTGTCTTTCTGTGCCTGGCTTATTTCACTAAACATAATATACTTCAAGTTCATCCATGTTGTCCCATGTGACAATTTCCTTCTTTTTTGAGACTGAATGGTATTCCATTCTGTATATATACCACATTTTCTTTATCCATTCATGGACACAGGTTTATTTCATATCTTGGGTATTGTGAATAGTACAGTAGTGAATGTGGCAGTGCAGATACTTTTAACATACTAATTTCATTTCCTTTGGAAATTAGTTTGCTAGAGTACATGATCATTTTATTTTTAATTATTTGAGAGACTTCCGTACTGTTTTCCATAAAGGGTTCCCTTTTCTCCCTATTCTCACCAGCACTTATATCCTTTGCTGATGCTCCCCACCCACTTTTTTCTTTCTTTTGTGGTACTAGGGATTGAATCCAGGGATTCTCTGCTACTGAGCTACTTCCCTAGCACTGCTTATTTGTTTGGAGATAGGGCATCACTAAACTGCAAAGACTGGGTTCAAACTTGCCATTATCCTCCTTCCTAGCTTCCGCAGGGTCACTCTTGGCTATCTTTTGTTTTTTGTTTTTTTTTTTGTAATAGCCATTCAAACAATTATAAAGTGAATATTTTGTTTTAATTTGCATTTCCCTAATGATGATGATGATTTCTGGTACTGGGGATTGAACTCAGGGCCCTGCACATGATAGGCAAGTGCTATAGAGCTGAACTGTACCCCACCTGGCAAGCATTTTTTCGTATGCAAGTTGAGCATCCCAGATAAGAAAATCTGAATGTTCTAAAATCTGAAGGTTTTTGCAGGTAGATGTGATGGCTCAAGTGGAAAATTCCACACCATGAAACCATTTTGTACACAAAATTAATAAAAATGCTGTATAAAATTACCTTCAGACCGTGAACATAAGATATTATGAAACATAGCTAGACATTGTGGTACACACCTATATTCCCATTGACTCAGGAGGCTAAGGCAGGAGGATTGCAATTTCTTGACCAGCTTTGGCAATTTAGCAAGATACCCTATCTCAACATAAAAAAATCAAAAGGCCTGGGGATGGAGCTCAATGGAAGAGCAGCCCTGAGTTCAATCCCCATCCAGTACCACACACACCAAAAAAAAGCTAAATTTCATGTTTAGACTTGGGACCTTATCCCTAATCTATCTCATTATGCATATGCAGATGTTATAAAATCTGAAAGGAAATATGTCCAAAATTCAAAACACTTGTGGTCCCAAGCATTTTAGATAAGGAACACTCAGCATGTACCTGTTGGCCCTTTGTACATCTTTTGAGAAATGTCTATTCAGATCTTTTCTCCGTTTTTAAATTGGGTTATTTGTTTTCTTACCTGATATATAAATATATATTGAAAAATATATTTATGTGTATATATAAATATACATATATACACACATGTTTACATATATGTGTATATATGTAAATATATGCATACATATTGTGTGTTCTTTGGGGGCAGGAGCTTAAACTATGATTATTATATGAATCAATCTCTTGGTTTCTTCAAAAAAGTATTTGTGGTATCTTTTAGGTATACATTATGTTAAAAGTAAGAAGGAAAAAAGTAAAGGAAAATAAATATAGACTAATAAGATACCCGAGAAGTTAATAAATGGGAATTTATTTGATATTATGTTAATGCTGTCATGAAATCAGCTTTGAGCTTCCTAGTGGTCAAAACAAAGAAGGAAATAGCATTAATTAATCCACAATCTTTGTCCAAAATAAAAAGCAGCACAACTGCTAGGAAAGCAAAGCTATTATTTGAGAAAAAATTTACCTAGATTCCTCACAAATCTTGAGTGATAGAATGTACATCATCCTGCTGCTTCTTACCCACACCATACGGTAGAGTGTGTGATGTTATTTACGGTAGTGCAGGTTTCTTTTTTTTTTTTTTAAAAGAAAGAGGGACAGTGAGAGAGAGAGAGAGAGAGAATCAATTTTATTTAGCTTTTCATGTGGTTTTTGTTGCTCCAACATTTGATTGTGTTCAGGGTGCTGGGGTTTGAACTCGCATACTCACGCATGCCAGGCAAGCGCCTTAACCACTGAGCCATCACTCCAGCCCCAGCGCAGGCTTTTTAAAACCATTAACCACTTAAATTTTTGTAGAAATTTCTTTAGGTTCCGCATTGTTATTCTTGGTCTGTGGGATAGCCATCAATTGCAGTGCCAAAACACAAATCATTAAAGGCTAGTTTGCAGAATTTCAGAGCAGTGCATATAGGTATGTAGTTTCTGACTGACTGAAAGCCATGAATTTTTTTTTAAGGGGAGAGGGAGGGGTTATAGCAGTGGTTAAGCAGTTGGAGTGCTTGCCAGGCATGCACCCAGGCCCACGTTCAAACCCTCACACCACATACACAACTAAGTGTGTCTCTCTCACTCTTTAAATAAATAAATAAATAAAAGAGGGAGAGAGAAAGAATTTTATTTATTCATCTGGTTTTTGTTTTTCTGACACTTAGTTGTGTATGTGGTGCTGGGGTTCCTACCTGGGTCCTCACACTTGCCAGGTAAGTGCTGTAACCGCTGAGCCACCACTCCAGCCCAGAAACATGACTTTTTTTTTTGCGTTTTGGTGTGTACTAAATCCAGGGCTTCGTGCACACTAAGCATGTTCTCTCCTACTGAACTACACTCTTAACCCATGGATGAAATTTAGCATATTTAGATACTGTGCATTGCAAGTTCTTTAGAAGTAATTTTTTTTCTCCCTGATACTGGAGATTGAACCCAGAGGTGCTCTACAGCTGAACTACGTCCCGGTGTAGTTTTATTTTTTATTTATTTTTTTGTTTTTATTTATTTTATTTATTAGTTTTTTTTTTATTTATTAGTTTTTTTGACCCCTAAGTTGCCCAGGCTGGCCTCAGACTTCAGCCTCAGCTTCTGCACTGGGATTACAGGGATGCACCACCACACCCAGTTATAAACATCTCTTAAAATTGACTTTTAAAGAGACGTTATCTAGCAGATAGTTTGAAGCTGTTCTAAGGATATGGAGGGCAAGTACTTTGTATTGCCTATTAAAGACAGATTCATATGCTTTAAAAATTAACCCATAAAAAGGTGAGATTGAAGTTCTTACAAAAGAAAAGTCCAGACAAGACTATTGCCTGAATATATTGACTTCTGACTTTCACATACAGAGCAGCAGAAAGAGTATCTTTGTATTCAGTGCAGGTTAGTGCAACATGTGAAAAACTATAATCTGCTCTTAAGATAGATATTAGATCAAAAAACAGGGAGACAAGACAGTTATGGTGGGTCACGCCTGTAATCCTAGGTTTTTGGAACACTGATGCAGAAAGATTGAAAGTTCTAGACCAGTCTGGATAACTTAGCAAGACCTTGTCTCAAAATAAGATTTAAAAAGGACTGGGTTGTAGCTCAGTGGTAGGGTGCTTGCCTAGCAAGCTCAAAACCCTGGGATTGACCCCCAGTATCACAAAACAAAAAGAAAAAAACTGACATGAAGAGAGAAGGGTTTGATGATTTAAGTAAATGCACAATGAGTAGTAATGTGAAAATATTTCTCAAATATAAGAACTATAAAGTACTTAGAAAAATTATGAATTTAAGAATTTTTATATGGAATTACGGATGAGGCAAGGGAAACAAGATAATTTGTCTAAATTGAACAGTAATTGATTTATTAAAATTATAAATTTTTAACATGAAAAATATAGGTAGTCATAGATTTTGGATGGTATGACTTATAATTTTTCAACTTTATGATGGTTCAAAGGCAATATGCATTCTGCAGAAACCATACATTGAATTTTAATTTTGATCTTATCCCAGGCTAGCAATATACTTTAGGATACCTTCTGTGTTTTTACTTTCAGTATAGTATCACTAAATTGTATGAGATACTCAGCACCTTATTTAAAAATGGACATTATGGGGCTGGAGTAGTGGCTCAGTGGTTGGAGAATGCCTGGCATGTGCGAGAACTCAGGTTCAAACCCCAGCACCACATGTACAACTTAGTGACAGGGAAACAAAGGTTAGATGAAAAAATAAATAAAAAGTTGATTCTCTTTCTCTTAAAAAATAATGGACATTATGTTAGTTTATTTTGCCCAACATAGGCTACATTAGGTTATGTTGCACAATGCAAGTCGTCATTGTCGTCGTCGTCGTCTTCTTTTTTTTTTTTTTTAAAGAAAGAGAAGACAGAGAGAAGCAGTTTTTTAATTTAGTGTGTTATGTGTCTTTCATTCCTTGGACATTTCGTTGAGTACATGGTGCTGAGGTTTGAACTTGTGTTCTCGTACGTGCCAGGCAAGCGCCATAACCGCTGAGCCACTGCTCCAGCACCAAGTTGTTTTTTTTTTTTTTTTTTTTAAAGAGCTATAGTGAGAGAGAGAAAGAAAGAATGAATCAGTTTTATTTAGTTTTTCATCTGGTCTTCATTGCTCCAACACTTCATTGTGTATGTGGTCCTGGGGTTCATAAATCCACGTCCTTGTGCATGCCAGGCAAGCATCATAATCACTGAGCCACTGCTCCAGATCTAATGCAGGTCTCTTAACACTAACCTAAGCTATGACATTTGGTAGGTTAGGTGTATGAAATACGTTTCGATTTAACAGTTTTAAGTTATAATGGGTCTTTTGGAATGTTAACAACATTGTTAGTAGAGGAACATTTGTGCAGTCTTTGCTGGAGGAAATTTTTTCAGGATGGTAATATAGTTACATATGTTGGAAGAAGGAAATAAGGTACTAGCTTTTTTAGCCTTAGATAAAGATATATAAAGTTGGGGAGACAGTTTCTATGTAACTAGTTGTAAGCTAGGTGAAGTATTCAATGCAGTTATCTTAGAAGAATCCTCAAGAAAATGTAAAAATAATAATTTATGAAGAGATTGTATGAAATAGTTAAATAAATATATATATATATCTTTCAGTTGTACATTGATCTTAAATCATTTGCACAAAGCTTATTTTGTTATGCAGGATGTATTAACACTCAATCTGACAGTTGGGATATTGTAGAAATAAAGCAGCAGTGAACTTAAATGACTGTCACAATTACAAAGAAACCTAATGAAAATCTGCAGGACCAGTTTCTTGTGTCTACTAACCAAACTGAATCTTATTCTCAGTTTATGTCCTGGGCCTTATTTCTCTTGGGTATGACTGCATAGGATATAAGTATCTTTAAAGTTCCTAAAGTATGCATAATTGCTTTCCAGTGTGGTCATACCAAATTTTTCAGTCCTATTGGCAGGTGTATAAGGTTCTGTTTCCTTATGGAAGCTTATACTTGATAGAATCAAAACTGAAAATTATTACCTACCTGATGGATATGATATTAAGTTATTTCAATTTCTTTGATGGCTAGTAGGGTTGAGCATCCCCCACACTTTTCTGTACTAGGGATTGAATCCCAGGGTGCTCTACCTTGGAGCTACACAACCTAGCCGCCCCCCCCCCCCCGCTTTTTTGTGACAAAGTCTTGGTAAATTGCTGAGGCTGTCCTCAATCTTACAGACCTTCTGCCTATGCCTCCCAAGTAGCTGTGATTACAGTTGTGTGTCACTGCACCTGACTGGGTTGAATATCCTTTTGTTTTCTAGTCTTTTTCTTTATGGCTTGCATGATTTGTATCTTTTCAGAAATCCTTTTTTTACCCTTTCAAAATTATGCCCTTTTTTTATTAAGTTTTCAAAATTTTTTTTTATTAGGGAGTTGAGTTTATTGCACAATCATAGATAGATATAAAGTAACAATATGATATACATTTGTTCTACAGGTTTGAATTAATATGCAGCTTCTTTGGAGTTAGAGGTGAAGTTCAGTGGAAGAGAGAGCACTTAAATAGCATGTGTTAAGACCCTGGGTTGGATTGCTAGCGCTCCAAAAAGGAAAAGAAAAAAAATGGCTCTGCTTTAATCATTCTGGAATTTATTTTTGTGTAATTGAAATGGGGATTTTATATATTTCCATGTGAGTAGATACCTATCTCAGTATCTTTGCAGAATAGTTTATTTCCCCAACAGTGTGGTAGGGTCGCCTCTCCTGCTTACTAAGCTCCCCATGCATATGTGTGTGGGCCTGTTTTAGAGCCCTTTTATATTCTTCTACATGTCTGTTATAGGATATTTTGTTTTGTTTTAGTACCAAGGATTGAACCCAGAGGAGCTTAATTACTTAAGCCAAATCCCCAGACCTTTTTATATTTAATTTGAGATGGTATCTTACTAAGTTGCTTAGGGACTTACTAAGTTTCTGAGGCTGACTTTGAACTTGAGATCCTCCTGCCTCAGCCTCCTGCATTTCTGGGATTACAGGCATGTGCCACTATGCCCAACTGTTATAGAATTTTTTTTTTCTTTTTCTGAAGAGCTTCAAATGTATACAAAGAGAGAATTGTGTAATGAACCCCCATATACTATCACCCACATTCAATGTTTGCCAAGAATTTGCCAAGCTAACTTCATTTTATCTTTTGTTAATGTATTTTGAATCATATTGTAGGTCTTAGTTCATTTTACCTCTGTATATACTTCATCTGTAATACCATCAAAATCAAGCATCTTATATAAAATATTTCAGTATATATTTGGATTTCTCTAATTGTTCAAAAATGACTATATAGTTGGTTTGTTGAAATCAACAGGGGTCCTCAGATTGAACTTTTTCCCTTACCACTGCCTGCCCCCTCTTTCTGGGTATCTAACCTAGGTCCTCAGTGCATGTTAGGCAAATGCTGTACTACTGAGCTACATCTCTACCTTCGGAACCCCTTCCCTGCCCCATATTTCCTAATTCTTTTAAATTTAAATCATATAAGTAAACCCAATCTGTTTAATTTTCCTGCAGTTGATCTGTTGAAGGAGTCAACTAGGTAATTCATTAATATTCCACATTCTGGATTAGTCTGTGTGCTCTTTTATGTTGTCATTTAACTTTTATTTCTGTATTCTATTAAAAAGAAGTTAGCCTCAAAGACTTTATTATTTATTAGATTTAGGTTCAATTTCTTTGGGGTTGAGAGACAAAAGAGTGCTTTGTAGGTGGTGTAGTGGTACTTATCACATCACATCAGGAGGCACATAACGTGTGAACCTCTAGCAGTGCTAACATTGAATTTGTGGGACTCAGGTGGTTTTAGTTTGATCCCTGGGTAGTAAGATTTTGGCCTAGTGGTTCATCAAAGGGCAATATTCTGATTGCCATTGCTCCTATATTTATTAGCTGGAATTGTTTTCAATAACAACTTTGTCCCATCAACTAGTTATTTGGTTATCATGAAATACAAGAAAAACAAGATAAATAATTTATTCTTTGCTTTTAATCTGTCTGTGTTCTGAGTAAGGAGTTAATAGTTCCAGTAATGAACCAAAAAGGATTGTTTTGTTTCATTGTTGTAGATTTGAGTATCATGAGTCTAGATTATTTTTAGGTGGCTTCAAGTGGGAAATTTGGTATAGATTAATTAGTTTTAATCACTACCAGAAGTGGAAGCCTTTTCATTATTAATTATTTCATTATTAATTTCATTTTAGAAAAAGCATGTATTTTACTTTAAATGAGAATGTTAATTTACTTTTCTAATTCTCATTTGTTGGTCAATTTTGATATTTCACAATTCATGTTTTCATCAGTTATATTTGTATTTTTCTTTTCTTTTTTTTTTTTTTTTGTTGTTGTTTTGAACCAAACAGCACTTCACCACTGAGCTACATCCCCAGCCTATTTTTAAAATTTTTTATTTTGAGACAAGGTATTGCTGAGTTGTTTAGGACCTTGCTAAGTTGTTGAGGCTGGCTTTGAACTTTCAATCCTCCTGCCTCAGCTTTCTGAGCTCCTGGGATTACAGGTGTGCATCTCTGTGCCTGGCAGTATTTTTCTTTTTGATTATCCATGTTTTGATTTGCTCTTTTTTGTTTTTGATCTTCACCTTTTTGATTAATGAAGGCTTTTCCTTTCTTGTTGCAACTCCCCACTATAATTTATAATTTGCTTTAAGGTTATTCTTTTGGAAAAAGTTAAAAGTAGGCATAAAGTTTAATATACACATCCTAGTTAGTGCTGCTATCCTTACTTTAGTGCTATATCATATTCACCTCTATTTTCTTTTGTTCGTATATGAAAGAAGTGTCATGTTAATGCTTTGCTATGAATAAATGTTTACTTGTATAATGATATAAAATAATATGTTCTTTGGCCCTGATAATGTTAAATTCCTTTCAAAACATCCCACCTAATCACATTCCTGGGTAATATATAGTAGCAAAAGAAAAACTTTGTTAAACAAAGAAGTAATTTTTACTTGGGTTTATGCTATATTAATTTTACAAAGGCAGAATATCAAACTACTGAGTTGTATATTTTCTAGACGAGTATAGTAATTGTTTCAGGATTCTAATATGCTATAAGTATTTTACATCCTTGCAAATTTGAATAAAACATTTATTTCCTTTGTGAAGTAATTGATTTATTTCTCTGATTTTAAACAGACACTTGGCATTTCACCTGAAGAAAAATTTGTGATTACAACAACAAGTAGGAAAGAAATTACCTGTGATAATTTTGGTAAGTAATGATGTTTTAAGTTAAGAACTTTATTTTTAATATGTAATAATAGGGTGATAACTGTTACACAGGTATGTATTCAAAACTGTTGATGGTTTTGGTTATTTTTAAGGGTTGAAGGAGAGCCATGGTTATTTGCGCATAGTTTATTCAGAAGTCATATTTTATAAGCACGATTATAGAATAGTAGTTGCTATCAGCACAATAGAATATAAGACTTTTCTCAATACTTTAGCACAGTTTGGATCCTAAAGCTGACTCTCTTAACTTCAACTGAGTTTATCTTGAAAAAACATTTTCTGTTTTTATCTGTTCAATTTTCTGTTAGTTTTTAGGACCTGCCAGTTTTTCCATTTACATTTGCTTTGAATGTCACTATTCTTCTCCATTCATGTTATTACCACTCTAATGAAGAGCCTCATTTGATTTTCTGTGATAGTTTAACTTATTGAGTGTTTCAGATGAGTAGGAATATTTATACCTGTTTCATTGATATCCCTAACAAAATAGCTGAATTTTTAGATAGATTCATTGTTTGAGGTTTGCCTGTACATTGTTAAAGATATTACATTGATTCAATTGATAATGAAAATTATAAGTTCATTGAGTTTCTGATGCTAACACAGTACTTAGGATTTCAACTTTTCATCACAGATGAAACTGTTAAAGATGGAGTCACTCTATACCTGCTACAGTCAGTCAATCAGTTACTACTAACAGCTACAAAAGAACGAATTGACTTCCTACCTCACTATGACACACTGGTTAAAAGTGGCATGTATGAATATTATGCAAGTGAAGGACAGAATCCTTTGCGTAAGTATCCCATTCATTGTAATTTTGATTAAACTCTTACTCTCTTTTATCTCTTGGTCCCATTTTTTCAAGTTTTATAAATCTTCTAATTCTTTTAGAAGACTGTGACCACTCATTTTTTTTTTTTTTTTTTTTTTAAGGGGACAGTGAGAGAGAGAGAGAGAGAGGCAATCTTTATTTAGTTTTTCACATGACTTTCATTCCTGGGATGCTTGGTTTCTGTACGTGGTGCTGGGGTTTGAACTCTCATATTTACGCATGCCAGGCAAGCACCGTAACCGCCGAGCCACTGCTCCAGCCCGTGACCACTCATTTTGAGCTTTCTTTCTGAACTTCTTTATCATAGTGTACTGCCATTTTTTTTTTTAACCTGAATCATCTTCAGAGTAAAAATAGAGTCCTTTAAAGCTACCCTAATAGTGGAACTCATTTGTTTTCAGTACATGAGGGATCTTATACCTGTATATCTTTCTATCTCATATTTTACTTTTCCTGATTTATTCTTCCTGGACTCCTACATACCTCTTCCAATTAAGAAATAAGAGTTGACTGTACTCACTATCAACAGCACTTTTCTGCTTTGTATTCTTTTCTTCTTATTCTGACCAGGTGTCTGCCTATAATTTGTACTTTTAGGGTTACCAAGAACTAAATCTAGGATCAATTTTCAGTTATTTGACATAGTTAAATTAGTTTTTCCTCCTTGATACACTTCTTCACTTGGCTTTCGAGAAACCACTCTCTTTAATATTTGGTGCTGGGGTTGAACGTAGGGTCTCACATGAGAAGCCTGTGCCCTGCCATTGAGCTATACCCTCAGACTTTTGTTACTTCTTACCTCTTTGCGTGTCCTTTTTTTTTTCCTTCCCCATCTTCTTTTTTTTCCTTTTTTTTAAACAGAGGGGCAGGGAGAGAGAAAGAGTGAATCAGTTTTTATTTAGTTTTTCATGTGGCTTTCATTGTTCTGATACTTCATTGTTGGGGTTTGAACCCATATCCTTGTGCATGCCAGGCAAGGCCATAACCACTGAGCCACTGCTTCATCCCTCTCTCCCCATGTCTTAAGGTTGAATTGCCTCAGGGTTGAATCCTTGATCTTTTATCTTTCTTCTTCAATTGGTGATTCATTCCCTTAGCTCTAAATACCATCTTTTAGAAGTGACTCTCAAATGGAGATGGCAAGAAATGGTCATTTTTAGTTAAAAATTGAAAATAATACCAGTCTTCTTTCCAAAATTCCAATTTTGTCTATGTAGCTGCCCATGTGGCGCCTCCACTAAGATGTCTGAAATGGGATCCCTGAATCCTGTATGACAAATAATTTTCCGCATCTGAATTCATTGGTCATCACTTGCCCTTCTAGTTGCTCAGACCAAAAATAATTTTTCACCACTTCTTTTGATCCCACCTGGCCTGAAGTACCATCGTATCACCTAGATTACACAATGGCCTCTTATTCCGTCTCTCTTTATTTTCATCCCTGTCCATAGAAGGTTTTAGAAGTCATGTTGTGTCATTCTGCTGAAAAAACATGGTGTTCTCCATTTCACTTGAGTAAAAAACAGAGTTTTTTATGGCTAACTACAAGGATTTAGGAGCTCTGTTTTCACTGCTTTTCCCCTTGCTTGTGCATTCCACTCAAGTGCCAGGCACTGCCTCAGACTGGGGCCTTCTCCATGGAATGCTCTTCCCCCTCATAACCCAGGACCTGTTACTTTACCTCATTCAAGTCTTATTTATCTTTTACCTTTTCAAAACTCATTTGATCACCCTGTTTAAGCTATAACTGTTTTCCCTTCATGCCTTTGTTATTTAATCCCTTCTCTCCGCTCTGTTTGTTTTAACCATACAACAGACTACCTTCTTTAGCAAGCAATAGAATTTATTTTATTATCATTACATTTTACTTCCTGTCTACCTCCAATAGAACGTTGAATTCATAGGAATAGGAATTTTGTTTTACACAGTTCTTAGAACAACATGTGGCATACGGTAGGTGCTTAAATATTTGAAGATTAAGTAAATCTTTAATTATCCTGGGGATAAAATTCTGAATATATAGATTTTTTATATGGTTTGCCTTCCAGGTTCATTGTTTCAGTTTTTATTCCTCCAGCATTATGTGAATAAGCAATGTTTAAACTCTCGTGTTGATTTCTGTGATTTTACAATATGTCCTGATCTTTTCCTCCTTCTGTTTCCTTGCCTTTGGTTCTTGACTATGTGGTGGTTGATTCTTCAAGTCATGCAGATATGCTGATATTTTCTTTTAGGGAACTGATCCGATCTATAGCTATTGATTGTATCTATGTCAGTGAAGCAGAAAAGCTTTATCTCTGACTTTAGTCTCTCAATTAAGTCGTCCAGTATTTGTTCCCTGTATAACACCTCTACTCATTGAATTTTATATGGTTATATAACATTGTATTTAAAACTGAATTTTTCCTCCTCTTTAAATATTCCCTTTATGGGAAATATATCCATTTATTTAGTCATCTAAAGGTAAGATTTATTTCCCTTTCTCTCTTTTTTTTTTTTTTTTTTTTTCTGAGGGGGGTTACTGGGAATTGAACTCAGGGATGCTTTACCTCTGAGGTACATCCCCAGCTCTTTTTATTTTTATTTTTTTAGTTTGAGACAGGGACTTTCTAAGTTGTTTCAGCTAGCCTCAAATTTATTGTCCTCCTCATTTAGCTTCCTGAGTTGCTGGGATTTCAGGTGTGCACCACTGGGCCTGGCACCCTCTCCTTTTTTATCAGATACTAAGTTCTATGAATTTATTCTCCTCCTCCCAAGGGAGAGCAGCAATCCCGCAGCTTTTTTTTTTAAATTTTATTTTAAGAGTCTTGCTAAATTGCTGATGCTGGACTTGAACTTGCAATCCTCCTTCCTCAGGCTGGGATTACAGTCATGTTCCACTGTGCCTTGCTGAATTCCTTTTCTTTTAACTCTTCTCCCATTTCCTACCATGTCCTGTCTTCATTTTCTAGAATTATTACCTTAGCCAGATCATTATCTGATATGGTAACTTTTTTTTTTTGCCCTTCCTACCCCCATAACATTTTGTAGTTTATGAACATTGCTGTTCTCTTAAGTGTTTAGAGTGAGTAGAAGTGCCAGCTGGTATGTGACTCTGGATTAATTACAATTTTATTAGGGTTATACTTTCGCAAAATTAAGGCATAAATTTGGTGTATTCCCTTTTTTCTAGTTAAAGGAATAAAAGTGGTAGTTTGAGTAGTGCCCCTGAAGAAAGGAGAATATAAATAAATTAGTGCTGAGCCAGTGATAAACTGAATGTCAAGTTAGTGTTGCAGAGAATCAGTAGTAGTTCTCTCAGTTTTGAAGTAGTGTTCTGCCATTTGACAAGTTTCTTTTAGTATTTGGAATTCTGCATTCAAAATAATTCATGAGAAACACTCTCATATACTTGTATTTGCTCCTATGTCTCTGTTCTTACTTTTGACTTGTGTATGATATAATGACATGTATCAGAATA
The DNA here is from genome assembly GCA_004027875.1 of Aplodontia rufa. NCBI lineage: Eukaryota > Metazoa > Chordata > Mammalia > Rodentia > Aplodontiidae > Aplodontia > Aplodontia rufa. Next base: position 28,913 of record PVKS010019699.1, read on the forward strand.
CCATTTGCGTTTACGGTTATGGTCTTCTATTTGTCTCTTATGTCTGTATGTCTGTCTTTAGATTATAAACTCCTTGAATCAGGAATCGTGGCTGGCTGACTCATGTCGTATAGTGCCATACAAGTACAGGTTGATGACTGCTTTTTTATGCTGGTGGTGATTTGTGATGATGTCTTTTATTATGTATTGTATCATTAGGATCAGGATAATACTTCAGGATAATACTTTAATTCTAGCTCTTTAGAAAATAAGTGATGACTTTAAGGTACTTCAGAGTTTCTTCTGCTTTGAACTTTTATACTAAGTATTTTAGGGACAAGTTAAGCAATAATGTTTTCTCAATCTTTTTCAGCATTTGCTCTTGCAGAATTAATTGATAATTCGTTGTCTGCTACTTCTCGTAATGTTGGTATTAGAAGAATACAGATCAAATTGGTAAGAAAATAAAGTTTACTTTTTCTTTCTCTAAGAATAGTATAAGTTCATTGGAGAAAAATTAGAAAATAAAAATTAAAAGTAGAAATAATTATGTCTTATCTACTTAAAAGTTCTTTATGGGTCTTTTTTATGCATATGTATATACATGCATGTATACATTTTGCTGTTTGTAATCTTCTACTTTCCCTTAACAATACAATGTAAATGTTTTACATACGTATATTCTGAAATATAGTATTCCATTGCTCCAGAATGATGTATTTTATAATGTAAGTAGTATAGTAAGTCTTCTATTGTTGAATATAGATTTTTTTTCTGTATTTTTGTCAGAAGCAATACTGAAATGATGAACATTCTTACACATCTTTGTACATATGTCTGATTATTTTCTTTAGTTAAAATCTGAGATATTCAGTTTCTGGGTTAAAATACATGAAGAATTTCTAAGGATTTTGATAGATACAGCCTGTCTCTTACTTTATACTTCTACCAGCAATGTATGAGTGAAGCTATTGAATCACTTTTCTCATTTGATGTTTTAAATGCTGATTTGATTTTTCCTGTCTTCTTGAACTTATTTTGTTTCATAGCTTTTTGATGAGACACAAGGAAAACCTGCTGTTGCAGTGATAGATAACGGAAGAGGAATGACTTCTAAACAGCTTAACAACTGGGCTGTGTATAGATTGTCAAAATTTACAAGGCAAGGTGACTTTGAAAGGTTAGAAAATCTTGCTTTTTTTTTTTTTTACTGTTAGCTATATGTTTTAATAATATTAAGAACTCTGATATGCCTTTAGATACACATGTTGTGTTAAAGGTTTTGATGTCAGCAATATATTTAGGTAAGTTGGTTTTTTAATAGAATTTTTGTGATCAATGCTCAGAAATAGAACTACATTTATATTGTGCTTTTTTTTCATTTAACAGTTCCTTTTGCATTTCTTAAGGTATGTAGGAGTTATGTTGCACATGTTAAAGCTTTACACCTTTCATTACTAATTTAAATGTGATATAAACTGTATAGCCTCCAAAGCAGTAGAATGAATGGATTTAAAATAGGCTTTCGGGATTACTTCATATCACTTGCAAAATTCCTAAAATTGCATGTGGTTCTGTGGTACTCACTATTGCTCAACTTTCATGGTTCTGTTTTTAAAAACATTCGCAAAACCAGGCGTGGTGGTGCATGCCTGTAATCCCAGCAATTAATGAGATTGAGGCAGGAGGATTGCAAGTTCAAGGCCACCCTCAACAACTTAGCAAAGCCCTATACAGCTTAGCAAGACTGCATGACCCTAACTAGAAATGGACCCCCAAGAGAGAGAGGGACTGTGTGTGAGAGAAAGAGAGAATCAGTTTTTCATGTGGTTTTTGTTGCTCTTGATACTTCATTATGTATGTGGTGCTGAGGTTTGAACCCATGTCCTTGCTCATGCCAGGCAAGTGCCGTAATTGCTGAGCCACCGCTCCAGCCCCAAGAACAGACTTCTTTATACTCTGTAATTTTCTGCAGATTAATACAAGCTTTCATTTCTTTCTAGGATTTGTATTTATTTGAATTTAGAATAGTACATGTGTAACATTTAAGCCTCCTGCATTAATTTGGTCATTTCTGTTGTGTTTGGCAGATTTATTCCAAAGACTCCAATAGGAATTGGTAGTCATTTGTCAGTTTTGGAGCTTTTTTCATTTAGGTGTTTTTTTGTTTTGTGGTGTTTTTCACTTTAATTAGGTTTAAGATACTGAGGTAAAAATACACTTATAAGGTTACTGTGCCATATTTCCTAGCAATCATTTAAATTGTATTTAGTTTCTTTCACTAATTTACTTCTCTCTCTTGTTCTTTTTTCTTACTGTAGGTACCTCTTAGGTTTTGTGTCTGTGCGTATTTTGCTTTTTCTTCCAGTAAATCAGCTGCTTTGTTTCACAGAGAGAAGTTCTCTGTTTTACTGTATGAATAATCTGAATGTTTTCTAAAATTCTTCTGTACTTTGATGTAAATTTATTCTTGAGGGAGATGAGTTTTTTATTTTTTTGTTTTTGGTAGTGCTGAGGATTAAACCCAGGGCCTCATACATGCTAGGTAAGGTCTCTTGAACTACCCCCAACCCTTTCAGTTAACAGTTTACTTTGAGACAGGCTCTTGCTAAAGTTACCCAGACTGGTCTTAAACTTGGATTCCTCCTGCCACAGCCTCTTGAGTAAATGGGTTACAGGTATGTGCCATTGTGCTTGGCTTGGCTTATTTAATTCTCCAGAGGGCTGCTGTGGTGCTATTTATTTCTTAAAAATCTTTAGATTTGGGGCTGGAGTGGTGGCTCGGTGGTTACGGCGGTTGCCTCCAATGCGCTAGTACTGAGTTCAAACCCCAGCACCACATACACAATAAAGTGTCAAAGGAATGAAAATCACGTGAAAGACTAAATAAAAAATTGCATCTCTCTCTCTCAAAAGGAAAAAAAAAAACTTTAGATTCTTTTCCTTTCCTTTTTTTTTTTAATCTTTATGAAGGAATATTTGTATGGCTCTTGAGTGTGGTTGTCAGAATTTCTCAACACTCTTTAGCTCAAGTCTGAGACCTAATTGAAATCTGTATTCTCGGCCTTACTTGAAAGTCTTTCTAAAATCAGATTAAAAGAAAAAAGCAACTCAAAAAAACTCAACTAAGTAAACCCAGGGGCACTTAAGAATTGTGCTTTCTTATAGTTAAACTTGAACACAGTGACCCTGAAACTAATGGGGAATATAAAGCAGTGATCTTTTCATGTAGTGCATGTAGGTTTAGTATTAAAATAGGTATGTGAATTAAAGATGCATAATAAATAATGTTAGTTTAAAATAGTGTTACCTAGTAAGCAGTTACAAATGGAAATCATACATTTCCTGATGCCAAAATTCCAAATTCAAAGCAAATATTTTAAAGAACTACAGAATTATTCTGGCAAAATGAACCAACATTTTAGAAAAGGATCATAGAACTTTAATATAAATCAAACTTTGTGAAATTTTAATTATGTCACATTAGTCCTATCTCTATGGTAGCTCCAAATACTGGTTAAGATGAAATACACTGTTTTGGCCGTAAAAGAGACACCATTCATTTGGGATTTAGGGTTAATGTCAGAACATTATTGATCATTATTCTTGAGATAAATATATGAATTGTAAAGCTATTTTTATATTTCTGGAAATAGCCAAACTTCAACATTTGAGCCCATTCCTATTAAAATTGAAAATCATTCACAGAGTGTATATACAGTCTAACAGCGTTTTGTTAAGTTTATTCAACTTGTTGACACTATTTTTTTTTTCTTCTCGGTATTGGGTATTGGACTCAAGGTCTCACATATACGAGACAAGTACTTTAACCACTGAACTATGTCCCCAGCCTAAAATTCTAAATTTAGATTACTAGAGGAAAAAATGTTTTGTATTCTAGCAATTAAAAAATCGATACACATACTGAAAAATCTGAACTTTCCTGAATTTAATCTTTGATGTTTTGCATTCATGCTTAAAAATTCTAAGTTACTGAATCTATTTTCATTTTAAAAATCTCTCTCTTTTTAAAAAGGAGTTATAATAAGGACTAAGAATCCTCATATATATATATAATAGTATGCATTTTTACCCAGAACATGCAACTAAAACAGTACATTTGAGGGTAAGTCTGGCATTCTGCCCTCGTGAAAGGTTTCTAAAACTGAATAGAAATTGTAGTACTTACACAGAAGACCAGTAATATTCTGGCTGGCGGCCTCTTGTCAAGGCGAATCTAGATTGAAGTGATGCAAGACTACTTAATTCACGTGATGACTTTTGTACACCAATTTTACATAAAATGTATTTCCTTTTATGTAATGGCAAGCAGTTCAAATAATGATGAACATGAATCTTTGACTAATATAAAGACTTCAAATATGAAACAAAATTATTTTTTAAAAGGCAAAAGAATAAAGATTATATAAAATTGAAATGAGTTTATAAAATCTGGTAGAACAAGAACATTCCACTCTACTTTGAAGAAGGGCTATCATACAACATTCTATTAGCCGAAGATGGATTGGTAGAGGTGTGTCTATACATAAATTTCAAGTCATCATTGCTTGTTCAGAAGCATCCAGATCTTCCCAAGACTGAATGGGCAGTCCTGTGACTTTCTTCCTTATCCATATTCTCAAACTAGGCTATATGAAGTTCAGCTCTTTCTTTTAAGAGAGAGAGGGACAGTAAGAGAGAGAAAGAGAGAATCAATTTTAATTAGTTTCTCTTGTGGCCTTTGTTGCTCTGACACTTCATTGTGTATGTGGTGCTGGGGTTTGAACCTGCGTCCTCGTGCATGCCAGGCAAGCGCTGATCACCTATAGCAAAATAGCAAAACAAAATGTATGTATTTCTTTTCCTGGTTGTCTTTTATAATGTATAACTTTAGACATTCCCCCAGCTTAAGGAATTTAGGATGCTATACGTCTGATCACTCTTTTTCCTAAATCATACTTTGATTATTGAAAGTTTTGCAAGTTTGACTTTTTAGAAATCCCATAATTTATATACTCCACATTTTCATAACCACACCGTTATGAAAATTTTTCAAATTTTGTATTAAGGAGTTTAGTTATTGTACAATCATAAATGCATATAAAGTAACAATATGGTATGCATTTGTTCCTAAACCAGAGTCACCCCCACATTGCCCAACCCCCGGTCTCTTGATTCTTCTATATTTCTCCCATACAAGCAATATAAATGTTTAGATCGTGAATTTTCCAGAATTAAATGATTGCATAAGTATTATTTGGATTCTTGGGGGGGGGCAAGCAGTAAAGAATATACTACATTGTTGATTGTCTCCCTAGATCTCTCCCTATCTTCTCTCCCTCTCCCCACCTTCACCCACCCTCCATATCTATGGTTCCCTAGATTGTGTTTCTGTGCCTTTGCTGCATCTAATACATTGGTTTGACAACCTTTCACCCAAACCTGTGTTTTGCTTTAGCAAAATGAGGGAAAATATTTGACCATTGACTGACCATTGAATTTGGCTAACTTCACTCAGCATGATTTTTTCCGTTGCCATCCATTTACCCTTAGCAATATCATTTCTAATTGCTTTGTTAGAATTCCATTAACATATACCGTAGCCTTTGAATCCATTTATCCAGTGAGGGGCATATGGGTTGGTTCCATAATTTAGCTGTTGTAAATTGAGCTGCTATGAACATAGATTTTGCTGTGTAACCCTAATGTGCTGATTCTAGTGCCTCTGGGAAGATACCCAGAAGAGGAATAGCTGGATCGTGCAGTAGATCCGTCCTTAATTTTTTGAGGAGTCTCCATGTTGCTTTCCAGAATGTCTGTATCAATCTGCAGTTCCACCAACAGTGTGCTAGTAGTGTTCATATCTCCCCACAACCCCTCCAGGATTTGCTACTGTTTGTATTCTTCATCTTTGCCAGTCTGACAGGAGTGAGGTGAAGTTTTAATGTTTTTATTTGCAGTTCTCTGATTAGCAGTGATTTAGAACACTTTCTCACGTATTCGTTGACTTGCTCGATTTCCTCTGTTGTGAAGTTTCCATTTAGCTCTCTGGCCCATTCATTTATTGATTGGATTGTTTGTGGTTTTTTGGTATTGTTTTTTGAGTTCTTTGTAAATTTTGGATATTAGTTCCCTGTTGGAGGAATCAGAGGCCATGATTATCTCCCATACTGCAGGTATACTCTTGACAGTTGTTTGGCTGAGCATGCACTTTTTAGTTTAATGGCATCCCATTCATTGATTTTTTTCTTTAATTCTTTTGCTTTGGGAGTCTTATTGAGAAATTCTTTGCCTACTCCCAAATGCTGGAGTGTTGGTTCTAGTCTTTCTTCTAGCAGTTGTATGGTAGCTTGTTTAATTCCTAGATCCTTGATCCATTTAGATTTGATTTTTGTGCATGGTGAGAGATAAGAATTTAATTTCAACTCTCTGCAAGTGGCTGTCCAGTTTGTCCAGCACCATTTGTTGAATATGCTGTCTCTCCTCCATCTTATTTTTTGACCCCCCTTTGTCAGGTATCAGATATTTAAAGATTTGTGGCCATCTACGCCATTTTTAGTCTTAAGCATTTTACTGTTTAAAAATTACCTTTTATGCGCCATATTATGTTAATCTTTTGTATATCAGATTATGCTTATAGGTGCATTCCTTTAGAGCAGGTCTTTTGGTGGTAATTTACTTAATTTCTATCTAAATTATTTATTTTTCTACGTTTATAATTCTAGTTCATCAAATCTTTTTCTCTGGGCCCTGTGGATATTACATTCCACTAACTTTGACTGTTGCTGTCAAAGCCTACTAACTGGTATTATCTAACTGAATTCTTAGTCTGTTTTCTAATTCTAACAGTGATAGAGATTTCTTTGTTTCTTTTTTTAAGAGAAAGTGAGAGAAAAAGATAAATTTTATTAATTTTTTTCATTTGACTTATTTCTCCGACAGTTGAGGATGTGGTGCTGGGGTTCGAACATGGGTCCTCACGCATGCCAGGCAAGCACTCCAAGTGCTGACCCACCACTCTAGCCCCATGTAGATTTCTTTTTACTCACCATTTTTGGGCTCTATTGGTCTTTACAGATCTGTGGATTAACTCTTCACTTGTCAGGATACATGGAAATGAGAATATCCTGTGCTCTAACACCCATAATTCTTCAGGAAGTATTTTAGCAAATTTTGAAGTAGCGAACAATTTTGAAGTGAAGGTTCTAGAGGCATAAAAATATAAGGATTAGGAAATGTATTTAATTCTGTTTGCTGAGAGATTTAGAGGCCAAAAATGTATAACATTTCTTTTAGCACTTAAGTAGATGGTTTAAAATCATTGTATTAATGCACTATTTTATTTTAGTGATCATTCAGGATATGTTCGTCCAGTACCAGTGCCACGGAGCTTAAATAGTGATATTTCCTATTTTGGTGTTGGGGGCAAGCAGGCTGTTTTCTTTGTTGGACAGTCAGCCAGAGTAAGTAGAAAGATTGCTTCTTAAAATGTTTTTAAGTTGACCTGTGCAAATATTAGCAATTTTTAAGGTACTCTTTTTAATATTTGACAGATGATAAGCAAACCTGCAGATTCCCAAGATGTTCATGAGCTTGTACTTTCTAAAGAAGATTTTGAGAAGAAGGAAAAAAATAAGGAGGCAATATATAGTGGATATATTAGAAACAGAAAGGTATAACACATTTTGAACTCATAATTGTAAATTTATTTCTTTGGGCAGATGTTAGGACAGAACTTTTTTCTGATTTATTGCTATGATGCCAGCATTAAAAGTATGAAATTTTCCAAATGAATTACATATTTTTTCATTATTTTTCCTTTAATCATGTGAGTAGCATAAATCATTATTTTGCTTTTTTATACTAAAAGTCTTCATGTAATAAATTGTTTTGTAAAGTCTAGTAAGCTTTCTATAAATGGCTCATAAGGATGTAAACTTTTTTCTTTGGTCTGAATTTGGATTTTAGAGTGTTTGTTAAAAAGTTAATCAGTGGGGTTGGGGATTTAGCTCAGTGGCAAGAGCACTTGCCTAGCTCTGAAAAAAAAAAGTTAATCAGTGGGTCAGTGGGGGCTGGAGCGGTGGCTCAGTGGTTACAGTGCTTGCTTTGGCATGCGCAAGGACGTGAGTTCAAACCCCAGCACCACGTACACAACTGAAGTCTTGGAGCAGCGAAGGTCATGTGGAAAACTAGATAAAATTGATTCTCTCTCTCTCTCTCTCTGCATCTCTCACTGTCCCCCTCTCTTTTAAAAAAAAAAAGTTAATCATGGTACCAGTCATAGGGACATGTGCTTGTAAATCCCAGTGGCTCAGGAGTCTGAGACAGGAGAATCACAAGTTCAAACCAGCCTCAACAATTTAGCAAGGCCCTGAGTGACTTAATGAAACCTTGTCTCAAAATAATAAAGAAAAATAGGCTGAGAAGTGGCTCAGTGGTTAAGTGCCCTGGGGTTCAGCCCTCTATACCCAAACAAAGAAACTAATCATGGAAATAGAGTAGAAAAGCTGTGAGATGTTAATTGGCTTTCAGAATTTCAGAGCTGCAGAGAAATAGTTTCTCTTGCAGGTTTATATTTAAATTGTCTTTTGAATATAACGTATTAACAAATTTGAATCTTGGAGGTAAGTACATGTTATTGTATATTTAACTTTTCATTTTGAAACATTTATACTTTTTCATCTTAAAAATCTTTATTTTGGGAGGTGGAGCAGTGGCTCAGTAGTTAAACAGTGCTTGCCTGGCATGCACGAGGACGTGGATTTGAAATCCAGTACCATGTACATAATGACATGTTGAAGCAACACAAAGCCACAGGAAAAACTAAATAAAATTGATTCTCTCTCTCTCTCTCTTTCTCTCTCTCTCTCTCTCTCTCTCAAAGGAAAAAAAACTCATTATTTTAAAGTAACTATGAGGTTTTTAAAACTAGTTTTCTGGGCTGGAGATATGGCATGGTGGTGGAGTATTTGCTTGCCTAGCATATATGAGGCCCTGGGTTCAATCTCTAGTACTTAAAGAAAAAATTGATTTCTGATTCTGAAATAAACAATAGAAAATTTAATAGGAAGCTGGATG
>PVKS010019700.1:0-37995 GCA_004027875.1 Aplodontia rufa
CTCACCCACCCCCTTCCCCTTCACATGATTATGGTTCCCTTAGATTATGTGTTGCTATGCCTTTGGTGGGTCCAATACATGAGTTGAACTACCTTTCACCCAAATCTGGGTTTAGCTCCAGCATCCACAAATGAGTAAAAACATTTGGCCCTTGACTCTCTGGGTTTGGCTAACTTCACTTAGCAGATTTTTTTCCATTGCCATCCATTTGCCTTCAAAGACAGCAATGTTGTTGTTTCTGCTTGCTGGATAGCTGAGTAGAGCTGCATTGTGCATGTATGTGTAAATGTGTATACGTGGGGGATGGATATATATATATATATATATATATATATATATATATATATATATATCACAACTTGTGGATCCAGACATCCTATGGGGGGCAGAGGGCATCTGGGTTAATTCCATAATTTAGCCATTGTAAATTGAGCTGCTGTGAACATTGATTTTGCTGTGTCACTGTTATGTGCTGATTCTAACTCCTCTGGGAAAGTACCCAGAAGAAGAATAGCTGGGTCATATGGTCGATCCATCCCTAATTTTTTAAGGAATCTCCACTCTGCTTTCCAGAATGGCTTCAGTCCCACCTACAGTGTGCTAGTGTTCCTATTTCCCCACAAGCCCTCCAGCATCTATTACTGTTTGTATTCTTCATCTTTGCCAGTCTGACTGCAGTGAGGTGAAATCTTAATGTAGTTTTGATTTGCATTTCTCTGATTACTGTGATTTAGAACACTTTCTCATGTGTTCATTTGCTTGATCAAAGTATGCTGTTGAGAAGTTTCTGTTTAGGTCTCTAACCCATTTGCTGATTGGATTGTCAGTGTTTTTGATTTGAAGTTTTTTGCATACTTTGTAAGTTTGGATGTTAGTCCCCAATCAGAGGATTCACAGACCATGACTATCTGCCATTCTCCAGGTTATTATCTCTTGATAATTTTGACCAATTCCTTGGCTGAGCAGAACCTTTTTAGTTTGAGGGCATCCTAATCATTGATTTTTTTTACTTTAATTCTTTTGCTTTAGGAGTCTTGTTGAGAAAATTTTTACCTACTCCCAAATGCTGGAATGTTGATCCTAATTTTTTTTCTAGCAGTTGTATGGTAGCTGGTTTAATTCATAGTTCCTGGATCCATTTAGATTTGATTTATGCGCAAGGTGAGAGATAAGAATGTAATTTCGATTTCCTGCAAATGCCTGTACAGTTTGTTGGGCACCATTTGTTGAATAGGCTGTCTCTCTTCCATGCTATATTTTGACCCCTTTTGTCAAAGATCAGACATTTAAAGATTTGTGGGATTGTCTCAGAGTCTTCTATTCTATGCCATTGCTCTTCATTCCTATTTTGATATCAGTACTGTGCTGTTTTTGTTACCAAAGCCTTAATCATACAATTTTAGAACTGGTTTTGCAACTCTACCTATTTCATCTTTCTTGCTTAGTAATGTTTTGGTTATTCTTGGTTATTTGTTGTTCCAAATGAATTTGACAATTGTTTTTTCTATATCTGTAAAGAAAGACGTTGGAATTTTGATGGGGATTGCATTGAATCTGTATAGCACTTTAGGCAGAATGGCCATTTTAATTATATTAATTCTGCATAACCTAGAGCATGGAATGTCTTTCTATCTTCTCAGCTCTTCTTCAATTTCTGTCTTCAGTGTTTTATTAATTTTTATTGTAGAGGTTTTTTACTTTCCTTTTTAGATTAACTCCCAAGTATTTTATTCTTCTTGAGGATAGTATGAATGGGATAAATTTCCTGGATTCTTCTTCTGCCCTATTATTGTTGGTATATAGGAAAGCTATTGATTTATTGGTATTTATATTGTAACCTGCTACTTTGCTACATCTATTTATAAGCTCAAACAGTTTTCTGGTGGAATTTTTTGGATATTCCAGATACAGGATCTCATCATTAACAAAAAGGGGTAGTTTGACTTTCTCTCTTCCTATTCTTATCCCTTTGATTTCCTTCTCTTGCCTGATTGCTCTGGATAGGGTCTCAAGAACTACATTGAACAAAAGTGGTGAGAGAGGACAGCCTTGTCTTGTTCCCAAGTTTAGTGGAAATGCCTTCAGCTTTTCTCCATTTAGTAGTATACTAGCTGAGGGTTTGGCATATATAGCCTTTACATAGTTAAGTTCCTTTGATCCCTATCTTCTCTAGAGTTTGGAGCATAAATGGGTGCTGAATTTTATCAAAAGCCTTTTCTGCATCAACTAGATGATCATATGGTTTTTGTCCTTAATTTTTTTTAGGTGATGAATTACATTTATTGATTGGCATATGTTGAACCAGCCTTGCATCTCTGGAATGAAGCCCACTTGATGGGCTTTAATCTAGTTTGCTAGATCTTTATTAAGGATTTTTCATCAATTATCATCAGGGATATTGGTCTGTAATTTTCCTTAGTATGTCTTTGTTGGGTTTTGGTATCAGAGTTATAGTCGCCTCATAAAAAGTGTTTGGGAGAGTTCCTTCCTTTTTAATTTCTTGGAATAGCTTTAATAAGGAGAGGTGTTAGCTCCTCCTCATGGGTGTGATAAAGCTCAGCAGGGAATCCATCTGTTCCTGGGCTTTTCTTTGTAAGGCTTTCAATTGCTATATGGATTTCAGTGCCTGTTATTGGGCTATTTAGTATTTCAACATCGTTCTGCATCAATTTGGGGATTTTGTATGTGTCTGGAAATTTATTCATGTCTTCTAGGTTATCTAACTTAGAGGAATATAGTTTTTCAAAATATGTTCTGATAATCCATTTGGTTTCCATGGGGTCAGTGGTTACCATTTCCTTTTCCTTGGAGATTTTGTTGATTTGCCTCAATTCTGTTCTTTTAGTGAAATTAGCTAGGGGTCTGTCATTTTATTTATTTTTTCAAAGAAATAGCTCTTTGTTTTGTCAATTTTTTTATTTTGTTTTTGTTTTCAATTTCATTGATTTCAGCTCTAATCTTCATTATTTCCTGCCTTCTGCTGGGTTTGAGCTTAGATTGTTCTTCCTTTTGTATGGATTTGAGATGGGGCATAAGTTTATATATATTTCTTTATATATATTAAATGTAGGCACTCAGTGATATGATTTTCCCCCCTTAAGAACGCTTTCATGCCGCTCCAAAGGTTTTTATATGTTGTGTCTTCATTCTCATTCTATTCCAACGATTTCTTGATTTCTGCTCTCATGTCTTCTTGGATCCATTCTTCGTTCAATAGGTATTGTTCAATCTCCATGTATATGTGTGTTTTGTGTTAAGATTTTTGCTGTTAATTGCTAGGGGCATGGCATCATGGTCTGATAGGATATGATATCTATTTTTTCATATTTTACTGAGATTTCCTTTGTGAATTAGAAAATGGTCTATTTTGGAGATGGATTCATGCACTGCTGAGAAGAAGCTATATGCAGCCAATTTTGCATTGAATATTCTATAGATGTCTGTTAAGTCTATTCAATTTATGGTGTTGTTTAGACTGTTGATCTCTATTTTTTCTCTTCTTCTTTTTTTTTTTTTTTTTTTTTTTTTTTTTTTTTTTTTTTTTTTTTTTTTTTTTTTTTTTTTTTTTTTTTTTTTTTTTTTTTTTTTTTTTTTTTTTTTTTTTTTTTTTTTTTTTTTTTGCTTTGATGATCTGTCAGTTGTGATAAGGGAGTATTAAAGTCTCCAAGTATTATTGTGTTGAGGTCCACAAGTGGTTTTATGTTAAGGAATAATTTTTCCACATATTTTGTAGTGTTCATGTTTGGAGAGTATATATTTACTATGGTTATATCTTCCTGTTGTATTGTTATTTTAGCTAGAATGTAGTGGCCTTCTTTATCTCCTCTGATTAATTTATGTTTGAAACTACTTTGTTGGATATAAGAATTGCAACTCCAGCTTGCTTTCTTGGGTCATATGCCTGGTAAATTTTTTCCCATCCTTTCACCCCCAATCTGTGTATGTCATTAGGTGTTAAGTGGGTCTCCTGTAAGCAGCATATTGTTGGATTTTGTTTTCTGATCCAATCTGCTAATTTGTGTCTTTTGATTGGTACATTGAGGACCATTCACATTGAGCTTTAGGGTAGTTATGTGGTTGTGGTTCATAGTCATTGTGATTTATTAGTGAGTTCTGTGCTTTCATGGCTATATTTGGATAGCATACACTTACTGAATTTCCTCTGTTTGTGAGTTTCGAGGAGTATTTTCTTGTTCTTCTATCTGAAGTTTATCCTTGAGGATTCTTTGTAATCCTGGTTTTCTGTTCACAAATGCTTCAAATTTGATCTTACCATGAAATATTCTTATTTCCCTTCAAATTTAAAGCAGAGTTTTGCTGGGTATAGTATTCTTGGCTGCAGGTTGTGGTCATTCAGACATTGAAAGATCTCCTTGTATGATCTTCTTGCTTCTAGAGTCTAAGCTGAAAAATCAGATGTGATCCTTATTGGTTTGCCTCTTAATTTGATTTGGTGTTCTCTCTTGCTACTTTTAATATTCTCTCTTTGATATCACTGTTAAACATTTTGAATATGATGTGTCTCAGTGAACTTCTTATTTGATTAGGCCTATTGAGGGTCCTGTATACTTCTTTGATGAGCATTTCAGACTCTATTTGATCTGAGAAAAATTTTCTTTAACTATTTCATTGAGAATGTTCTTTATTCCTTTCATTTGTGTTCCGATTTCTTCCTACTCTTAGATTGTTTCTTCTGATTTCATCTTAGACTTTTTGAAATTTGTGCTTATTTTCTGTGAGTTTTTCCTCATTTGTTATCTGTGCTCTCAAGCTTACTCAGCCTATCTTCATTGTCAAAAGTTCTTTCTTCCAGGGCTGAGGTTCTGTTTTCTACAGAGGTTAGTCTATTATTAAATTCTTCCATCATTATTCTAACGTGATTGACAGAAGATTTTAGCTCTGTTACTTCCTTTTTCAGTTTGTCTATTTCTTTGATAATAGACTTTTTCATCTCTTGAATTTTTTCATTTAGTCCCTTCATTAATTCTCCTTTTAGATCATTATTTCTTTTAGTAATGAGATCATTGTTAATTATTTCCAGGTTTTCATCTCAATCCCTGTCTGTTCCTTGGCTGGGGAGTTGTGGGCTTGAGGTGAACCTTTTCTATTTTGATTCCTCATTTCAATAATCTTCTTCTGGATGTATGAATAGAGTTTCCCTGTGGTGAAGGTAGGCAGGTCTGGAGTTATTTCTTCTTTTCAGGTCAAAGGATTGGGTCAGACACCAACCCTCTGATGACCACTTTCTTCCAGTAAGTTGCTTCAGCCTTGAACCTCATTTGGCTGTGCCTTATGTGTCTAGACCCCAGAGTATTGATTCAAAATTTGTTCAAGGTGTGTTACAGACTGCTGGTTTGTATATGCACAGCAGCTAGGTTGCTTTGGTGGGTCCTAGTGTCTTGTGTTTGGCCTGAATGGGGCCCCTACAAACAGTGACAGGACCTGGGATCTATGGCAGTAGGTATAAGCACAATGCCTCTGGACCTGGCAGGAATGGGCTTCATCTAGGCAGCTATGTGGGGTGTGGCTGGGTGGATTGGGACTGGAAGGTTATCATGCCTGAAAGCTCTGGTCCTGAGGCCTTGTTCTACAGTGCACAGGCTGCTGGAGTCAGCTCTGGCAGGGCTCCTTGATGAGTGTCTACTTCATTAGTTTTGAAAGATGCTCCTCTCAAGAGAAAAAAAATGTTTCATTGCAGAAATTCAAATATTAAGATCCATTTTTCTTTACTATAAAAAAATACCCAAAGATGGGTAAATTTATAAAGAAAAAGGACCTATAGTTCACAGTTTTGGAGACTGAAGTTTCACGATCAGGCAGCCACTTGGTTCAGTCTCTGGTGAGGGCCTAAGAAGATGGCAGCATGGGGGTAGCAGGCAAGAGTGAGAGATCGTACTATGGGAAAGGAAGCAGAGAATAATTCAGGGGCTGGGTTCAGACTTTTGTAACAACTCACTCTTTCATAAACTCACTAAGAGGACCAGCATTTGCTTGTTAGGGCAAGACTCCCAATGACCCAAAGATTTCTCCGCTAGGCCCCACCTGTTACAGGTGTGATATTTTGGTTGCCAAACTTCCCATGTCATCTGAAGGTGTCTTTTTTTTTTCTTAGAGAGAGAGGGGGACAGTGAGAGAGAGAAAGAGAGAATCAATTTTATTTAATTTTTCATATGGCTTTTGTAGCTCCAACACTTTGCTGTGTACTTGGTGCTGAGGTTTGAACCTACATCCTCATGCATTTCCAGGCAAGCACTGTAACTGGTGAGCTACCTCTCCAGCCCTGAAGATTGTTTTTTGATCTTTGAAAAAGAAACAAGTTAGTAACAGAATTTAGTATGAATGAAACCTGCCTTTCCATCCTCTGTAATGTGCTATCACACTAGGATTCATGCCCTAAGCAGGACAAATCCTAAGAGAGCTGCATTCAAATTAGCCATT
Source organism: Aplodontia rufa (assembly GCA_004027875.1). Classification (NCBI taxonomy): domain Eukaryota; kingdom Metazoa; phylum Chordata; class Mammalia; order Rodentia; family Aplodontiidae; genus Aplodontia; species Aplodontia rufa. Next base: position 6,439 of record PVKS010019700.1, read on the forward strand.
GAAGCATATCTGCTGTGAGGATCACTGTCATGTGTAACACAGCTGCCATAAAGACACTCTAAATGGAGGAACTGGGAACAAATGTGTCTCCCACAGCCAGTAGATTATTAATGAGGAGTGCCTTGAATACTCACCCTGGGTGTCCCATGAAAGAGTGAAGGGATTATGACCCCTCTTTTATTCCATGTTGTTTTCCATTTATAGAAGCAGGAAAGAACTGGTCTTGGTCCAATTGAGTTATCTTGTAGAAGATTCATGACTCAGAGAGGCAGTAGTTCAGCAGTACAGAGCATCCTCTTGAGAATCATGACTTTGGGTTCAAATCTGCTGTACCTTTGTTGTGTTCTTTTAGGAAGGACACAATCTCTATAGGCCTTAGTTTCCTAAACTCTAAAAGTAAGCATTCCAAAAGTAGCTGAATTTCTTTGAGGTTGCAGTCAAAATTAAATGTAAAATTATTAACATGGTTTCTGAAAAATAATAAGTAATTCATGGTTTAATGAGGTGACTTGCAAAAGGTCAGGCAGTTAGAAGAAAATCCAGAACTCTTCTGGGAATACAGGATACTTGGTGTTTCTGCTGTCTTACTGAAGCATACTATTTGTGATGTTATCTCTCTCTCTCTCTCTTACAATTTTTTTTCAGATCTCATTCAAAACTATATATGTGTATCTAGCAGACCTTTACTTCTTTGAATGCTCAGTCTTTGATTGATAGCTTCACATTCTATTTCCATGAAGCCTTCCTTTCAGAGATCTTCCAGGCATTGTCACAAACATGGCTTCCTAGAGCAGCACTGGGTGGGATGTGCTCCTTAACAGACATCCCAGGGATGAGACTCCAGAGGAAAATCAGCCTGTGCTAAACCTTCCACCTGAATGGCTTTTCCCAAGAGTATAAATAAAAAATGAACATAAATAAACCTCTCTTAGGAGCCAAGGACATAGCCATATATTATTGCTTTATTATTATTCAAACAAATGGTAAAGTGAAATGCCATTTGGCAGCATTTCCTTTCTCCTTTTCATGCATTAGATTTATAAATATTAGATATAAATTTTTCCCATGGATCTCATTACATGGAAAATTTTAATTACTAGCTATTTATCATGAAATCATAAGATAAAATCTGTATACTCTCTTCACTTCTCATAGATTCATGACTTCTGGTTTCCTATATGCCTCATACATCTTTTATTCTAGCCCCAGGAAACTCCATTTAGTGTCCCTTACTAGAAAATGGTAGTTGGTAAAAATAAATGACTATGATATCCAATTTTATAAGTTTTGCTCTTCCTAAGCAGAATTAGGACAAGAAATTATCAGAAAATGGGTAGAGTACAAAAATGATAAGTTAACAAAATAGTGGGTGGGAATGTGTGTGCGTGTGTGTGCATGTGCGTGTGTGTGCATGTGCGTGTGTGCGTGTGTGCGTGTCTCCATATAAATATATATACATATAAATATATACACACACAGACACAAATATATACACGTATATATGATCCATTATATATGAGAAGATTAATCTTAAAAGATTCATTAGGCAAATATATTCCTCTCAAATTCAAATGCTACCTCTTGAACTTGAAAGTAACTTAGTCAGATTCTTCCATGATTTTGTAAACAAAGCCTGAAAAAAATGGTCTTTGTGCAATTTATTAATTTTAGAATGTGATTCTAAGAAATATGAACTGGAATCTCAAAAAATTAAATAAGGCAATCTAAAATTGTACTTTTAAAGCAAGTCACTGCTGCAAACAATAAAACTCAGTTCCCCCAAGCACTACTGGGGAACTGTATGAAATGTACCTCAGAATAATCTGCCCAAAGGTAGAAGAGTGAGTTTTTATCCACTGATTTCTGTTCCTATGTCCAAGAACAGTAATTCCCCAAACTTTTAGGTTTCACCTGTCAAAGCAGATCATCACATTTCTGCAGGTATTTCATGTAGTAGGCAGGTGTCAGGAAAACACCAAGACAGAAAGCAAGAGATACCTGGTTCAACAGAGCTACCATAAAACAGGTGGACTTAAGAATGGCCTAATGGTGTGAGGTGGAACACAAGAGGTATCCAGTACAATTCACTCTTTGCAGCATTCAGAGCCACACAGGTTCCATATTGAGTCCAATTTGTCATGGACTTCAAGGGAGCTGGCCTGCATTCAGAGACTCAATGTAAAGAATTGAGTGGAACCAGCTTCTATAGCTATTGTCATTGCTCTCAAGGCCATCACTGATACTTAATCATTTTGGTCTTCTACCACAAGTTTTAATTTCCTCACATTTGGCAAGTTCTTTAGCAGGACCATGTTTTTGGAGTAGTGAAGCCCAGATCTTTGTGGTCAGTGTCAGAGTCCTTGGTTGCTTTTTTTACCTTGTCTGAATATGGTTGCTATAATAGTCCATTTAAGGTTACTATTTGACACTGAAGAACCAAGATATACCCAATGAAGCCCCTAGGAAGGACACATTCCATCTTGTCAACATTAATAGCTATAACTCCAGCTAGACAGCATCAATAGTCCCTTCAATATCATGTCTCTATTTGCTTACTGAGTTCTTGACAGTCATTGAGACTAGGTGGTTTTTCATAGCTTCAGTTTCAGTGGAACATCGTCTGGGTCCTGCAGTGGACGCCTTCCCACTCTACCTTCAATCCAGACGAAGCAATGGCTGCATCACTGGGAATGATGTAGATGGGCACCGGTTCCCTGGTTCCTGGATTATTGGCTTGATATAACCATGTCATTCTGAAGAACAGTGGTCCACTTTGCAGTGCATTTCCCTGCAAATTAGTTAAATATCAGATAAGCCATTTCATCATTTTATTAGGTTAGCAGCTTCTAGGTCACACAAAATGTAGTAAGATGTATATATCTCCTGAAAATGTACCTGTTTTCATATCTCTCATAAAATATGGAGATTTCTGCAGGTACCTGAGATGACACTATGTAGGATCCCATGTCAGTACATCAGGCATTCTCCAAGCTTTGAGTTGGTGGTATTGGCAGAGGCACTGTAGGCATGGAAGGCAAATCAAAGTGTGTTGTAAGTATTGGTACAGTGCAGATGAATTGATGTCTTCCTCAAATAAGAGCCTGATGCAATCAACTTGCCACCAAGTGCCTAGCACGTGTACTCAAGGGACAGTATCATATTGATGTCTCAGTATTAGTCTGGGCGACTAAGAATTTGTGCACACAGCACTAACTAGCACAGTGATCAGGAACACATACTACTGGGCCCATGCAGAGACTCTATCCCAGGCACCATAGTTATTTTGTTCATGGATACTTGTGCAAACTATAGGGTGACCAAGGACAGAGGCTGAGTCACTTTATCCACCTGGTTATTGAGCGCCTCCTCTACAGTAATTATATTACTATAATTCTTGTAGTAAGAATTAATGTGAAGCAAAGATGCCCATGATTTCTGCTTGTTATTGTTTGAATGTGAGGTATCCCCCAAAAGCTGATGTGAGACAATGCAGGAAGGTTTAAAGGTGAAATCACTGGGTTATGAGAGCCTGCACACAGTCAGTGAATTAATTCCCTGCTAGGGATTAACTGGGTGGTCAGAGAAGACATGTGGGGTGTGGCTGGAGAAGGTGGGTCATCGGGGACATGCCTTTTGGGCTTATCTTTTGTCCTTGTTGAGCAGAGCTCTTTTTCTCTCTGCTTCCTGGTGATGTCCTGAGCCACTTTCTCCATCACACCCTTCAGCTGTGATGTTCCACCTCGCCTCAGACCCCAAGTCAACTGTCTGTGGGCTGAGACCTCTGAAACCACAAGCCCCAAATAAACTTTTCCTCCTCCCAAATTACGCTTGGTGGGTGTTTTTGTCATGGCAGCAAAAAAGCTGAGCAAGACGATGCTCCTTCCCTTACATTCATGCGCATCTCTTTTTCCCAGACTTCTGGCCTCCCAGCTTTTTGCCCGCAACTAACTGGTCAAACCATTTGTCAGGAGTTCTTAAATATTTGTCCTGAAGGATAGTTTTGGGGAGCATAAGGGAAGGGTTAAGTAGGATGCTCCCAGATCTGCTCACTAGAAGGCTTTCCCATTCTTCAGGGAATTCTGATTGACGAAATGAAGGGATTTGGAACATATTTGAGGAGAAGAGCATTATTTATGCAAAACCTGCCTCAGGTGACTTTTGTGGAGTTTCTAGGCAACTCTTTGTCACTTTGATATTACTCAAACTAGCATATTACCTACCAAAAGGTCCTCAGCACCAAGTTTGAGGATAATTACCTCAAAAAAAAAAAAAAGATAATGGAGCTTCTCTGTTAGTTCAGAAGGTATACGAAAATCTAGGATTTGGGGCTGGAGCGGTGGCTCAGCAGGAGGACCCAGGTTCAAACCCCAGCACCACGTACACAACTAAGTGTTGGAGCAACTAAGACCATGTGAAAAACTAAAGTTGTTTCTCTCTTTCTCTGTCTCTCTCACTGTCCCTCTCTCTAAAAAAGAAAAGAAAAGAAAATCTAGGATTCAAGATACGTCCCAACAGGCTCATTCACACAAATATCCCTGACCCAGGTCCTGGGAGCCCTCATAAAGCCCCCACATCAACACAGGAGACCTGAAAGGCTAAGCAATCACTCCCTTGGGTCGTGTAGCTATTCTTACTGTTAAACTTCTAGCCCAGTGTCCCATAGCTTGCCCTAAGACTGATGGAAAGAGGGCTTCTCTGCTGCTGTGTCTCTCACAGTGGGCCTTAAGCTTGCAGTTGGCTGTCTTCTTTTTTTCAAGGCTTCTAAAACCTTTTTCAAACAGCAGGTATCTCGAGGCTGGAGCGGTAGCTCAGCGGTTATGGTGCTTGCCTGGCCTGCACTGGGCCACAGGTTCAAACCCCTGCACCACATACACAACAATGTCTCGGAGCAACGAAAGACATATGAAAAACTAAATCAAATTGATTCTCTCTCTCTCTCTCTTAAAAAAAAAAAGAGCAGGCCTCTCCACAGTTCTTACCTCTGTGCCCAGTGCTACCTGTCAAGACCTGCTGCACCTTAAGGGCACCAGTTAGTCTTTTACCCTACAGAAACCTTAGTATCTGTCATGTTACTCCCACCACGGTCATTACCATCAACGGAGTCCTCATCACCGAGTACAAGGTGAGTAACACAGTTCCAGATCCCTATCCTGATGCCCGCTTTCTAGAGTCACTTCAGGCAACAATCAACTTAGCCTGGATTCTCCATAAAGCCGACCAGGAAAAATGGCTTGCGCAGATACTGATTTTGGCTAATAATTCCAAACAAGAGTGAGTCTTGGAAGAGAGAAGTAGGAAATAATGAAAATGAGGGAAAATCAATGCCAAGGAACCTGTGTTGTCAACCAGAGGGATAGAAAAGAAAAGAATGTATCCGCAGACCCCGTTCTCCTTGGTGAGTTGTCGGTGGGCGAGAGCTCACTTGCACACCAAGCGTGGTTCATGTGCGAGAACGGATATGTGGGCTCCGGGTGGTGGTGCATGCAGTATAGAAGCCCTGGGGACAGAAAGCAAGAGATGCACCATGCAGTGCAGGCAACCGAGGGTCAGCTCACAGTGTGCAATTGGCTGCTGGAGGAAACAGCTGAGAGGATGGGGAAAGCAACAGAAGAGCTTCCCAATGTGCAGCCAGTAAGTGCTGCAGTGCAGAGTGCGCAAAATGCTGTGGAACTTAAATGGGAAAGAAAGGACAATCCTTGGGCTTCGGGGCATGCATGAGTCAGAGGGATGAGGGTGTACTGCAACTGCTCCATCCCTGCTGCTGCTTTCCCTTTTAAATATCCTCTGTCCCCCAAAGCCTAATGTTAAAAAACAGGGGGAGGAGAAGGGATGGTAGAAGAGGAGGAGGAATGATTAAATAGTTTTTCTTTCTGTGGCAAAAAAAACAAAAAACAAAAACCACTACATTGTTGTTGTTTTTTTTTAAGGTAGCTTGGAGCTAAAAATAAAAAGAATACAAAGACATATTTCTCTCTGGACTGTGACTTACACTTTATTGGAACTGGGGAAAAGCACAAGAAAGCACCTGAATACATATACACTGTGTGCTCTGTTTAAGTGGTGACTGCTTCCACTGCAGGGAATAATGTGAAACACTGCAAGGAAATGCACTCTCGCATGCTTTAAACAAAGGAATAATGACTCTTTCATGGTGCTGAAATTGAAAAACAAATTTGAAACAGCTATTGCTAACACCTATTTTCAACTATCAATTTTCTACAGCGCATTATTTGTTTCTGACTAATGGACAAACTTTCCAAAATTCTGTGGTTGAATGGCATCCTTCTTTCCAAAGCAAATATTTATGCAAACTTTTTTTTTTGATATTGTAAAAAGGAAACTATGTCTTAACTAGATGCTTTAGAAACATCTTAGATAAAAAGAGATACATGATCAGTTTTACAAAGTGGACAAAATACAATATTCAAATTCAATAATTTATACACTGATGACTATATTTGTGCTTCAGTTTTCCCCATATCATAAGTAGTTATGATTTATATCTGAACCTGTGATTCAAAGTGATTGCTTTACTTCTAAAATCCAGATACTCTTTTTGTTTTGATTGCTTTATATGCATTATAAAATTATTTCAGGTAATTTATGAGTTAATCATAAATTACTAGACATTATTTTAAATATGCCTTTCCTATCCCAAACTGGCAGACTCTTACTGTATCAAATAAGTTAATTGCTATTATCAGTTTTAAAAAGAATCTCTGAACTTATCTAAGATGCCTAACACTGCCACCAGGATTGCTTTTGGAAAAGTCAGCATTTATTCACATCAGCTCTCTTTTAAGATAGGGAACTTACTTCACAAATGAAAAGAGGGAGTCAATAAGCCACATTTAACTAGCACTAGTGATCGTTGAGTGGATAAATATTAATTCAATGTCAACTTGAAGTTAACTCCATTTAATTTTCAGCTTATATTTATTTTATTAAGGTATAATTTAAATAAACAACACAAATTTAAATATACATCTGAGGAATGTTGATGAATTTATGCAGCTACGTAACCATCATGCAAAATATAAAACATCACAATCATACCAGAAAGGTCCTTCTCACTCATTTTCCAGGCAAACTGAATCCCCCGTCCTCACCCACAGCTGTTCTGATACGGATCATTATTGCTAGCTTTGCCTATAACTGATCTTAGTACAGAGAATCATACACTGTTATTCTGGGGTATATTGCTCTACATAACATTTGAGCTTCATCTAAGTTGTTACATGTATCAGGGTCCTTTTTTCTTTTCTTTTTTTTTTTTCTTTTAATGACTTTCCCGAGGCCCTTGCATTGAAAACTTGGTCCCCAGCCTGTGGCACTTCTGGAAGGTGGTGGAACCTGTAGGAAGTGGAGTCTAGTGGAAGGAAGTTAAGTGATTGGGGCATGCCCTTTAAGGAAGTATTGGGACCCTGGCCCCTCCTTTTCTCTCTTTGCTTCCTGGCTGCCACCAGGTGAACAGGCCTCCTCTATGACATGTTCCCACCATGACAGACTCAAAGGCAAAGGGATCAAGTGACCATGGCCTGAAGCCTCTGAAACCATGAGCCAAAATAAACCTTTACTCCTTTTAAGGCAATTGCCTCTCTCATTTTATCACAGTAAGAGAAAGCTGACTAGCACAACCATTGATGACTATAATGATTATAGATTTATTCCTTCTCCTGTAAATGAAATTTTGATTCATTTTTTTTGCTATTATGAATAAAGCTGCTGCTTTAATTCGCAAGGAGATTATAGACATAGAATATATATATATATAGAATGAGATGGCTGAAAATGAAAATGTGCAGGACATTTCTTTGGAAGACCCCCCAAAGCCTTTTACCTTCCTCATTTGTGCTTCTCAAGAATAACTAGAATTTGCTGGGCATGAAACTTTGTGATATAGGGAGAGACTGACTGAAATAGCTCATACTCTCCAAGTGCCTTCAAGAAACAGGATGTCTTCCACACTTAAGCCCAGTGATTCCTGGGACCCTGGGATATCACAGCCAGAGTGGCAAAGTCTCCAGAGTCCCTCAGCTACAGTGCCAGTGGGCACATGCCAGATGCCAGGGAGACACCATCCACTCTGGGCTGCTTCTGTGAGCCTCAGGGAACCTGCCTGCAATAAATCCTAGGTTTTTGTTGTCTCTTGCTGCTTAAGTCATAAATTTGCTTCATATGATATGTCTGTGAATTACTTTGACTCACCAGACTCAGAAAAGTTGACAACCAGTGTACAGTGAAGCCACTTCATAGGCAGGCGTGTTTTTAACTTTGATTAGGAGACACCAAATCCTCTTCCGAAGTGAGCTAACCATTTTATATCCCTATCTGCAACTATACGAGAACTCTAATACCCCACATCCTCATTAATGCTTTCTAAATTTTAGACATTTAACCATTGCTTGTTGTTTTTAGTCACTTAGTGGCATCTAGTTGTGATTTTAACTTGTACTTCCTTGATGATGGTAAAAGGTTGAGAATCTATGTACTTACTGGCCTTTTCTGTTTTCCTTGGTGAATTGTCTGTTTGAGGCCTGACCTTCTAATTGGCTTTTCCTCTTACTACAGCACTGCAGGAGCTCTTTATATATACTAGATAAGCATCCTTTGCCAAATAAATGTATTTTGAATATTTTTCTTTCCAGATGTATGACTTTCCTTTTCACTTTCTTAATGGGCACTTTTGATGAGTACAAGTTTTTAATTGTACTGAGGTCCAATTTATCATTTTTTAATGTTCTGTTCGAAAAAAAAAGTATAGATAAGTATATATGGCTATCCTGTAGAAAAAAGACTTTCTCCTGTAATTTTTATTACACCAGTCGCATTTAGGTTAATTTATCTATATGATGTAAAGTAGAGATCAAGCTTCATGTTCTCACTTGTTATTCCCACACTATTTGTTGAAAAGCTATCCTTACATTTTTAAATGAAATGACACCTTTGTCAAAAATCAGTTGACCATATACGTATATATGTACAGCTCTTCCCGGTTCTTATTCTGTCATCCGTATATTTGTCCAAGTTTATGCCAGTGTCACTGTCTAGTTTAATAAAAAGTTTTGAAGTGAGATAGTAGAAGTCCTTCAACTTAGTTCTTTTCAAAATTCTTGGGAATTTGAGAACCTCTGCAATTCCACATAAATGTTAAATTAGCTTATCATTTTCTACCCAAAAAAAGTGTTTTGAAATTTCTTATTGGGATTGTATTGAATCTGCAGATCAATGTGGGGAAGTTTTAATAATATTGAACATAATCTAATCAATATAGTGGTTTTGCACATTTTGATTAAATTTAGTTTTTGTTATTTCACATTTTTTTTGTTTTAGAAAAAGGGAGAGAATGAGAGAGACAAAGAGAGAGAGAGGGAGAAATAATCAATTTTATTTATTTTTCCATATGGCCTTTGTATATCCTCCACTTAATTGTATATGTGGTACTTAGGTTCAAACTTGGATCCTTGCACACACCAGGCAAGTACTCCAACTGTGGAGCCACTACTCCAGCCCCATTGCTTCTCATTTTATTCATTTATTTATTTTTATTCATTCAACATAGTCTTACATATTGGAGGGAATTGTTTTTACATATTCATGCATAGATGGATACTGACAAAGTAAGTTAAGGCTAATCCTAGTCTAGGATCTCCCCACTTCAACCACTCCCCACTTCCATGTCTCCTCTGCTTTACCCCCATGTTACAGATAGAAATAAGCATATACATGTGTAGCAATTTTTCAATTTTCTGGTCTTCTCTGCCCACTGGTATATAGTTAGGCTTCTCATGGGAGTTGAGGGTTCCCAGTTGCATTGATAACCCCCCTAATTCCTTCCTCCTCTTCCTGCCTCCCTCCCTTCTCCTTCCAACTTCATAGTTCCCCCTGCTTATGTGAAGTTACCTACGTTGAGTTTATATTTTGAGCTTAGCTAAATTTCAATCTGTCTTAGATTTTACTCTAGCTTCCACATATGAGAGAAAACATTCAGCCCTTAAGACTCTGAGTTTGGGATATTTCACTCAGCATAATTTTTTCTATTTCCATACATTTGGCTACAAATGCCATGATATCATTCTCCCTAATAGCATCTGGGTTGATTCCACAGTTTAGCTATAGTAAATTGAGCTGCTATAAACATTAATGTAGTTGTGTCTCTATAGTATGCTGATTCTAGCTCTTTTTGGAAAATACCCAGGAGTGGGATAACTGGGTCGTAAGTTGGTTCCAGCCGCAGTTTTTGAGGAGCTTTCACACTGCTTTCCAGAGTGGCTGTACAAGCCACCAACAGTGTAATAGTGTTCCTTTCTTCCCACAACCCCATCAGCAACTGTTATTGTTCATATTCTTCATTTTTGCCACTCTAACAGGAGTGAGGTGGAATCTCAGTGAAGTTTGATTTGCATTTCTCTGATCGCTAGTGATGTAGAACATTTCCTCATATATTTATTGGCTTTTTGGACTTCCTCCATTGGGAAGTTTCTATTTAGTTCCTTAGCCCATTAATTGATTGGATTATTTCTGGTTTGCATGTTCCTTTTTTTTTTTTCTGAGTTCTTTGTATATTCTGGATATTAGCCCTCTGTCCAAGGTGTAGCAGGCAAAGGTTTTCTCCTATTCTGTATGTTCTCTCTTGACACTCTTGACTAATTCTTTAGCTGTGCAGAAACTTCTCAGTTTAATGGCATCCCACTTATTTATTCTTGACTTTAATTCTTGTATTATGGGAATCTTGTTAAAGAAGGCGGTGCCTACACCAATGTCGTGGAGAGTTGATACTACTTTTTCTTCTAGCAATTGTATAGTTGCTGGTTTAATTTCTAATTCTTTGATCCATTTTGTTTTGATTCTTGTGCAGGGTGAGAGATAAGGATCTAATTTCAGTTGTCTGCATATGGCTGCCCAGTTTGTCCAACACAATTTGTTGAACAGGCTATCTTTCCTCCATACCATATTTTTACCCCCTTTGTCAAATACCAGATGGTTAAAGATTTGTGGGTTTGTCTCAGTATCTTCTAGACTGTTACACTGGTCTTCATGTCTATTTTTATACCAATGACACACTGTTTTTGTTACTAAAGCCCTATAGTATAATATCAGGTCCGGTACTGTGATACGTCATGCTTCCTCTTTCTTGCTTTTGGGTATTCTTGGTTTTCTTTTATTCCAAATGAGCTTGGGAATTGCTTTTTCTATATCCATGAAGAATGTCATTGATATCTTGATGGGATTGCATTGAATCTATACAGGGCTTTCAGCAGAATGGCCATTTTAATTATATTGATTCTGCCAACAAAGAACATGGAATGGTTTTCCATCTACTCAGATCTTCTATAATTTCTTTTTTTAATGTTTGATACTTTTAATTGTAGAAACCCTTTATATCCTATTTTAGATTGATACCCAAGTATTTTATTCTTTTTGAGGTTACTGTGAATGGGATGGATTTCTTGATTTCTTCTTCAGCAGAAGTACTGCTGGAATATTGAAAAGCTATTGATTTATGAATGCTGATCTTGAAACCAGCCACTTTGCTAAATTCACTTATAAGTTCTATAAGTCCTCTGATTGAGCTTTTTGGGTCTGCTAGGTATAGGATCATTTCATCAGTAAATAGAGATAGGTTGACTTCCTCTTTTCCTATTCAAATTCCTTTGATTTCCTTCTCTAGTCTGATAGCTCTGGCTAGGGTTTCGAGGACTATATTGAATAAGAATGGTGAGAGTTACAGCCTTGTCTTATTCCTGAATTCATTGGGAATGCTTTCAGTCTTTCTCCATTAAATATAATGTGGTCTATTGGTTTGTCATAAATGGCTCTTACAAAATTAAAGTATCTTCCTTTGATCCCTGTCTTTTCCAGAGTTTTGAGCATAAATGGAGAGTTGTATTTTATTGAAGGCCTTTTCTGCATCAATTGAGATGATTATATTATTTCTATCTTTAATTCTGTTTAAGTGATGAATTACATTTATTGATTTGTGTATGTTGAACCAGCCTTGCATTTGTGGAATGAAGCCCACTTGATCATGATTTCTTATCTTTTTGATGTTTTTTTGGATGTGGGTTGGGAGGATCTTGTTAAGGATTTTTGTGTCTATGATCATTAGGGAAATTGGTCTGTAGTTTTCTTTTCTGATGTGTCTTTGTTGGGTGTTGGTATCAGAGTTATATTTGCTTCATAAAAAGTATTTGGGAGAGTTCCAACCATTTCAATTTCAAAGAAGTGCTTTTAATTCTTCTGTAAAGGTCTGGTAGAATTCTGCTGAGAATCTGTCAGGTCCTGGGTTTTTCTTTTTTGGAAGGCCTTTGATGCTGTCTCAATTTTGCTACCTGAGATTGATTGGTTTAGGTTTTCAATGTCCTTCCTTGTTAACTTTGGAATGTCATTTGTGGCTAGGTATTTGTCCATTTCTTCTAGGTTATCATACTTGGAAGAGTATAACTTTCCAAAGTTTTGATAATCTTCTGGATTTCAGTTGAGTCTGTGGTGATATTTCTATTTTTGTCGTTGTTGTTGATTTGCTTCACTTCATTCTTCCTTTTGGTGAGGTTAGCTAGGGGGTCTGTCAATCTTATGTATTTTTTCAAAGAACCAACCCTTTGTTTTATTGATACTTTGTATTTTTTTTGTTATTGTTGCTGTTACTGTTCTCAATTTCATGGATTTCAGCTCTGATCTTAGTTATTCTGTTTGGTTTGGGATTGAATTGTTCCTCTTTTTGTAAGACTTAAGTTGGAGCATAAGTCTGTTTATTTGGGCTCTTTCCTGATTTTTGATGAAGGTACTCAGTGCTATAAATTTCCCTCTTGAGAATGCTTTCATACTATCCCAGAGATTTCAATATGTTGTTTCATCATTCTCATTCATTTCCACGATTTCTTGATTTCTGTTCTCAATACCTTTTTTTATCCATTGTTCATGTAAGAGAGTATTATTTAATTCCCAAGTATTTGAGTAGTTTCTGTTGTTTTTCTTGCTGTTAATTGCTAAGATCATACCATTGTTATCTGACACGATTCATGGGCCTATATCAATTTTCTTATATTTGTTAAGATTTGCTTATGGACTCAGATGTGGTCTATTTTGGAGATGGATCTATGAGCTGCTGAGAAGAAGATAAACTCAGATGATTTGGGATGGAATATTCTGTAAATGTTAAGTCCAGTTGATTTATAGTTGTTAAGGTTAGAGATATCTTTGTTGATTTTTTGCTTTAATGATCTATTGTTGATACTGGTGTATTAAAATCCTCCAGTGTTATTATGTTGAGATCGATGAGGGGTTTAATGTCCGTGAGTATTTTTTCAATTTATTTGGGAGGGTTGTGATTGGGGGCATAAATATTAGCTATAGTTATGTCTTCTTGGTGTATTGTTCCTTTTACTATGATGTAGTGACCTTCTTTATCCTTTCTGACTAATTTTTGGTCAAAATTAACTTTGTCGGATATAAGGACTGCAACACCAGCTTGTTTTTTTGGGCCGTAAGAATGGTAGGCTTTTTGCCAACCTTTCACCTTCTATTTTTGGCTGTGAGGTGTGTCTCCTGTAACCAGCGTATTGTTGGATTTTGTTTTTTGACCCAGTCATCCAATCTGTGTCTTTTGATTGGGGCATTGTGTCTATTCACGCTCAGTATTAGAACAGATATGTGATTCTGGGACCCTGGCATTGTGACCACTGCTATATTTTGCACCATCTTGGATATCTTTTGGTGAGTTATTATTGATTTTCTTTTATTTATGGGCTTTGGGAGTTGTTAGCTTGTTCCTCTGTATGAAGTTTGTCTTTAAGTATTCTCTGTAGAGCTGGTTTTGTGTTCATTTATATTGCTAGTTTGAACTTATCATGGAAGTATTTTATTTGCCCATTACATTTAAAGCTGAGTTTCACAGGGTATAGTATCTTTGGCTGAAAATTGTTTTCTTCCAATATTTGAAAAATATCATTCTGTGATCTCCTGGCCTTTATTGTCTGATCTGAAAAACCCAAAGTGATACTTATCAGTCTGCTTCTGGATGTGATTTGGTGTTTTTCCCTTACTGCTTTTAAAATTCTTTCCTTGATTTCTCTGTTATTCATTTTATATATGATGTGTCTTGGTGAGTTTCTCATTTTGTTAGGATTGTTTGGTGTCCTATAGGCATCTTGAATTTGAATTTCTGGATCAGTTCTGACAGGGGCGCATTTTCTTTGACTATCTCATTGAGAAGATTCTTTATGCTGTTCATTTGCTGTTCTGTTCTCTCCTATCCAATTACTCTCATGTTATTTCTTCTTGTCCCACACTTCTTGGAAGTTCTTATCATGCACAGTAGGTTTCTTTTCTTGTCTATCCTCCTTGCATTCAACATTGCTCACCCTGTCTTTGCCACTGGGTCAACCTCCAATCTGAGGTCCTGGATCTTGGAGCAACTGTTTGGACCACCCACTAAGTCAAAATGGCCATAACTCCAGCTCACTGCAGCCAGATTGGAGGGAGTCTAAGTTGCGCACACTAATATAGTCCCTGAGTTCCAACTTAGAGCGAAGTGCAAGCCCTTCTGATATCCAGGATCTCCATGCCCATTTGTCCTTTATTTGTGTGTGCTGCTCCTTCCTCTCTGTGCCCATCCAGCATCTCACAGCCTGGGTAGCTTCCTTGCAGCCAAAGCTGCTAGTTCCCTATTTGGATTTTCTTGTATGTTTAGTTTATCCAAGCTGTGTCTTTTAAATTTCTCTGCTTGAATACTAATGAGTCTAAAAATTTTGCCATTCACCCACCTTACAAAAAAGCACTTCTCCCACCATTGGCATCCCACATTAAGGAGAGATTCTACAATCAGCCTACCTGCCGGATGCCATCTTCCAAAATTTATTCACATTTTTGATGCTAGTATAAACAGTATTTGCATTTTAAATTTTCATATCAAAATGTAATTATTTTGTATATTGACCTTGTATTCCACAATTTTATTAAATTCATTTTATTTCTATACCCCCATAAATTATTTTTATTTTGTATGTGATGGATATGGAAAATTACCAGAAATCACACATGTGAGCCAGACAGCAAACCCCTTACTCACTGTTTAGAAATCTGCAGACTTGAGCCCTTATGGAAACTTATTGGCTAGGGCCCTTATATGAGGATCCCTACCCTACTGAAAAACCCAGTTTAATCAGAAAACTTCACCTTGGTCCTTCCCCCCTCATTCCCTCTATTTCTATCCCAGGATATGGGTGGCAGGTGGGTCCCAGACTACACTGAGCTCCCCTCCACAGGATTCTCCCAATAAACCTGTGTTACTGTTGAGCCACCACTATCCTCTCTATTTCCTTCATTTTGCCTCTTTCTTTACAATACAGCCCTATAAAGTATAATAATTTCTAATGTAAATAGTACATTTTAAAACATTTTAAATTTTTTATTCACATATTTGTCTTTTACTCCTATTTATTCCTTCATTCCACTGCCTAAACCTGCTAATACAATGTTGAATGGAAGTAGTAGGAATGTGCTTTCCTTCCCTATATCTGACCTTCAAGGTGGACACAGCTCACATTTTCCATCTACCTAGAAGAATAATGTTTTTGTTAGGACTTGGATTTACTTGCACATGATGGAAACATTTATTTTTTTAAAAGTTGTGTAAACAAATCTTTTAGTATTTTGTCACTATGACAAAAATACTTGAGCAAAACAACTTAAGAGGAAAAAAAAGTTTACTTTGGGCCCACAGTTTCAGGGATGGCTGACTCCATTGCTCTGGGCCTGAGGTGAGGCAGAACATCATAGGGGAAGGGCCCAGCGGAGGAAAGCTACTCAGTTCATGGCGGGGGTCAGGAAGTAGAGACAGAAGGAGGGGGAAGGAGCCACAGGAATGATGGACCCTTCCAGGGCAATACCCAGTGATCCACCTCTTCCAGCCACTCCCATGCCTCAGCCCATGCTTACCACCCATTAGTCCTTTCAAACCAGGATAGACTGTTTAGGTACCAGCTCTCACAATCCAATCATTTCACCTAAGAATATTCCTGCCTTAACACAGGAGGTTTCAAAGGACACTTTATTTTTTTAAAGAGAGGGGGACAGTGAGAGAGAAAGAGAATCAATTTATTTATTTATTTATTTTAGTTTTTCATGTAGCTTTCCTTGCTCTGACACTTCATTGTGTACATTGTGCTGGTTTCAAACCTGTATCCTCATGCATGCCAGGCAAGTGCCGTAACCACCAAGCCACCTCTCCAGCCCTGAAGGACACTTTATATTCAAACCATAACAACCATAACAACAAATTAAGCAGTTCTTCTTATCTATCAAGAAGTCTGTAGGCAGGCAGTGCAGACATGAGTCATCACTCTACTGTGCTGTCTGAAATTCAGCCTCCTTTGCCCTTCTACTCAGCCATCCCACAATGGTCTCACTATCACACACAGCTATTTTGCTACATCCAGTTAACAATTCTGTAAGTTAAGAAAAGAAGAGAAAGGGCAAAGTACAAAAAGTACTGAGCCGGTGTTTGTAAAAGATGAGTCTTTCATTTTTAAAACATCTTTCTTGAAGTCCTTCCTAACACTGTGCACAATCCTGCATCACTTAATAGCAGGGACAGGTTCTCAGAGACAAGTCCTTAGGCGATTCCGCCATTGTGTAAGCATCATTGTGTGTACATACAAACCTAGATGGTACAGATCACTCAACATGATCCCTAGATGCAAATAAGAGATGCTGTTCGAGGCATCTGCTGGCATTAACAGAGTACTTGTCTTACCGCACCCTGGTTTTCTACAAGTAGAAGGAATATGTAATATGCCCTAATGTAATGGCAAAAAGTATAGTATAATAAATATGTAAACCAGTGACATAGTCACTTATTGTCATTATCAAGTGTTACGCATTCTGTAGAATCATATGTGCTACACTTTATTTATTAGTTCTACATAGACTTACATATTGGATGAAATTGTTCTTACATAATCATGTATACATGGATATCGACATAGTAAGATAGTAAGTTAAGGTCTATCCTAGACCAGGATCTACCCCCCTTCATCCATTCCCCAAACTCGTGTCTCCTCTGAACATATAAATGTATAATTATTGACATTTCTAAGTACGTATTTCTGCTTCCCTGTGTATAGCTAGGCTTCTAATTGGAGTTGAGTATTCCCCATTGTATTGACAACCCTCCTTGTCCCTCCCTCCCCACCATGCTTCCCTCCCTTCTCCCCACATCTTCACAGGTATGGTTCACTCAGTTTATGTGGTGTTTCAACTATGGTGAGTTTATTACTTAAACTCCGTGCTACACTTTTAAAACTGGTGGCACAGGAGGTCTGCTGACACCAGTGTCAGTATGTTGTGCTACAACAGTACAATGGCTGCAATATCACTAGGTGATCAGAGTCCTCAGCTTGGTTAGAATTCTACAGGACCAGTTCATAGTCTGTTGTTGGCCAATGTTATGCAGCACATGAATGTACTCATCTCGTTGACTTCAAGTGTTTTATAGTCATTTCTACCTGCAAAAGAAGCTGGGAAAATATAGGTTTTTTGTCTCAGTTCTGAAAAAATGTAGTTTCTAAGCAGGGTCTCTAAATAATCCATTTCTGTTGGTAAAGAAGAAAAGGTACACTGTTGGGTAGGCAACCAGGTGTTTCCATGAACAACAAAGCTTCAGATCTCGAAAGCTGCTGTTCTCTGAAGCAAAAACACTGGAAGGACCAAGTTTAAGGGAGAAGTTTATAATATACTGGAAAGCCTCAAACTCTAAAATATTATAACACAAAATTTGAAGATTCTACAATAGAAATGTTCTCTGCTTAGAAAATAAAATGAAAGCATTTTAACATATTGTTTAATGGTATTCAGAAAATGTCATTTATTTGTAAATGAAAGCACAGTCCATTGTCTGAACTCAAGACTACTTTATTTCTTTCTGTGAGTAAAAAAACCATCTTGAGACAGGAAAAACATATTTTTAAAAAACACATGTATCTTAAATGATATCTCAACAGATGGGAATCTCCTGTTCAACTGAACTGGGTCAACGTTTTCTACTAATTTAAAGAATAGATACTAGGAAAAACACACTGTATTGAGACTTAAAAATGTACAATTAAGATTTCTTAGTCTCAGGCTGGCTGAAGTTAAAGAAGTGAGGAGAGAAATGACTTTTTTTGACAGAATAAGGGATTTGGGGTGACAGAGATACAGAAACAAGGTAGAATCCTCTGACTGGACTATGTGACTCTGAAAACCATTTTAACTTTATAGATGAAATTACCTACAAACTCTCTATTTTATTAATCATATAAAATTTTCCACAGAGATACTACATTTTCCATTACCAACATGAAAACATTTGTTGTTGAAATATGTTCACAGTGTCCTTAAGAGATTATACTCATCAGTTTACCTTAAAAGGTATAGAGGGAAAAATGATTGATATAGTTATTACTTATACTCCTGTACACCAGGTTTCTCTATTGGCCACAGGTCTGATTCTGGTTGTCTCCATTCTTCTCCAAGCAGTGTGTTAAAACTGAAAGGCTTGAAATATTCTAGACGATGGCTAAAAGCAAAGAAAGGGAAGGTGGGAATTGAAATGAATAATGCATTTGTGAAATGGTGGTCCTGAAGGGCTATTTATTTTGTCACATCTGTGATAGGACAACATTCTATTTTTTAAAATACCAAAGTTAAGATGTGTTCTATTTGTGCAATTTTCTCTTTCTAGCTATCAAAACTCAGCTCTGAATATATTCACCTATTTCTCAAAGCACTGTCCTTTCAATTCTACAAACAGTTCCCTCACAGTTGAAGAGAGAAATAAAACTTGATCCTTAAAACCTAACACATGCAATCTAGCTTTAAACAAATCACGTAATATTCTCGCATATGTCTTGATATGCAAACTTTGATATAATTTATATCATTCATATAAAAATTGTTTTAAAAAGTTTCAGCTCCATGTTGGGGGATGAACTTATTTCCCTTCTTTACCAAAGCAAGTGAGGCTAATGTGTGAGTGTCAATCTTTCTCTTTTCTTTCCAGAAAAACTCTTTTAACTATTGTAAAGCTTTGTCTTATGACATAACAAGGGGAGAAAAGGCTAACTAACATGATGCAGTGGAACTCTGCTCTGTAGGAAATCGTGTGCCCTGGCTCTGCCCTGGCCTATGTATAGCTACACTTCAACTTCAGGGTAGCCTCCTGGGAAATGTGAATGGGGAGCCTGAATACAGGAAGGTATTTGCTGGTGTTGAGCTACAGTGATGTGCCTTCTTGGTATGTGGGCCCTGAGTCAGCTGTATCTAAGATTTCCACCCCTTGCACCCCACCTCATCTGGATGGAACTGTTTTAGAATGAGAACTACTGAACTGGAGTAAGAAGTTAAGGAAGCAACAGTGAAGGATGAGAGAAAGAAAAAGAGAAAGAAGCTAGGTAGGAAGGATCAGGACTGGGAGAAAAGCAAAGGCAAAAGACAGAAGTGTGTCAGGTGGAATAACCTAGAAGAGATGAAAGCAAGGTAGAGTGGATGCTCCTAACACGACAGGAAAAGGAAGGTACAGAGGGAGAGGAAGGACAGTGTCACACATCCCCAGGGTGAAAAGGCGAGGATGCCCTGGTGTGATGCTCAGGGGTTCTCTGACTGGCTCTTCTGAGGACTCACCAGACTCAACCACACTGAGCACACTCAGAGGCTATAGAGAGCAGGAATCAGTTTGCCCCAGGACAGTATGTGGTGTTCTCCCCAAAGGGGCTAGTCCTTGCAGCAGTCCAGGAGGCATTCAGAGCCTGACCAGGACCTATGTTCTCCCTAGAAGACTGCTTCAGGTGAAGGAGACAAGATTCAAACTGGAAGAGTGTTGGAGATACCGTGGCTTAAATGCCTATTGCTCCTTCGGAGCCAGCATCTCTTGTAATAACTCCCTAGGCATGGCTTCCAGCACCCGTTAAAGAGAAATTCATGGCCATGCTGCCTCCATCATGTAGTCAAAATTACTCTCAGTACAGATGTAATTTGCCAATTAGGGGTCATTTTTATCATAAGCAACGTTGCCTAGAGACTAGAGACATAGTTGCCATCCTGATCCTGGTTAGGTTACCAGTAGAGAAGAATCACAGACATAACTGAAGTATAGGTTCTCCTGCAGCAAGGAAAAGGATTCATTTGCCCTGTGTTCATACCAGGAACCCTCTGATCACTTAGCTCTAAAAGAGATAATGAATGAATTGGAAGCCATATTTTTCTATCAGCCAATTCAAAACTCACTAAACAATTTTTTTCTCATAGTGTTATGGAAAATTAAGTGCTGTACTGACAGCAGTGAGACTGTCAGTCCAAAGGTGACCAGCTGTGAACCTACCAAGGACCATCAGGGAACTCATAACCACACCAGGTGCTGGTACATGTTACCTTTGTTGACCAAAAAGTGTTACTAGTGCTAATTAAGAGCTGGGACATATTGATCCTTACTTACAAGTCAGGTTTTTGTCCTAGTTGCAGTTCATGCTGGGGTACAGGGTAAAGGGCTTCATAACTTCTTTTATCTTTTGATCCATGAATTGCAAATGAGTTGAATTTTGTCACATTTGGAGGAAAATAACTCCAAGGAAGATAAGCTCTGCCTTCCCATTTTGTCTCTCCTCTGGATACTTCAAATGATAAAGCAAGTTCTTGCTACAGAAGGGTGTGAAACACAGAAGGCAAATTCAGACTTACACCCTATCAGACTATACGTATTACTTGTATGCTCAAAGAGTTTGTCTTATATTTTTATTTACTTACTTTCCATACATTTCTTCTTCCAGAGAGTAAAAGCACTAAATGCTGTCCATGGCTGTCAAAAGTAAGGTTCCTCATGAGTGTTTGAAAGAAACAAATGTTACATTTTTATTTTTTTACTGCAAAAGTTTGACTGGAAGTGACACTAAGATGAAGGAAAAGAAACAAAACGCAGGGGGAAAAAATCTCCACACCATGTGAAGCAAATTCTACTTTCTTCACCTCCTTTCATTTCTGGAATATGTGTGCTTCTGGAGTATTTAACTAAATTTGTAAATAATGAAAAGCAGTAACACAAATATCCGGCAATTACAGGGAGAGCCAATGTGTTCAGTTACTTAGAAATAACATCTCTGAGGGGCCGGAGAGGTGGCTAGTGGTAGAGCACTTGCCTGGCATGTATGAGGTCCTGAGTTCAATCCCCAGCACCACATATGCAACTAAGTGGAAGAAAACAAAATCCGGACGAAATAAATAAAAAAAACTTTCTCTCGCCACTCTCTATCTCTCGTTCTTTTTTAATGACATCTTTGAGTTTTCCAGTTTCCAGACAGTTGCTGTCAATTGCATAGTGTCACTTGACAAGCTTGCTTTTAATATTTTTAAATAAGAAATAATGCAAGATATTTCATTGGTTAGATAACACAAAGGAGGAAAAGAAGTAAAGAGATATCACATTATTTGGGGTTTATAATAAGACAAGTTTCAAAAAATGAAGTAACCTAAGGAAAGCTGGGCTCAATTTCCAAATCTGAATCTAACAACTTTACTGAAGGTTATTTCTGCATAAAAACAATCTTGAGGCTCGTTGAGAAGATAGAAAATACAAAACACAGACCAACTGAAACTAGTCAACCCACCAAAGATTTTTATTTATTTTTAAATTTGTTTCTTGGTGCATTATAGTTGTACATATTGAAAGGATGTGTTATTACACATTCATACATGCACTTACTACAATACATTTTGGGGGCTAGAGCAGTGGCCAGCAGTTGGAGCACTTGCCTGGCACATGTGAGGACCCAGGTTCAAACCCCAGCACCACATACACAACTTAGTGTTGGAGAAACAAAGGCCTGATTAAAAAAAAATAAATTAAAAAATTGATTCTTTCTCTTTCTCACTCTCTCTCTTAAAAAAATATTCCCTCCCCAACATTTCCCCCTGCCCTTCTCCTTCTCCAAGGTCTCTTTCCTCTACTGATCTGCCTTTGATTATATGTATATTATTTAATCAAAAAATCTGATTTTTAATGATTGCACAGGAACTATTTAGTATCTCAGAAGGGCAAAATATACTATACAATATATATACCTCCTCTATTCCCACCAAAGATTTTAATCTGTCTTGATTTTCTCACATAACTGTCCTCAATGCGTCTGTCCCTTGCATTTTCAAGCATCTACCTCTAGTTCAGACATCATTGTCATTTTCAAAAGGAAACAATATATTCTCGAAAGGAAACTCTAATGAGAACACATATTAAGTCAGTGAGAATCAAAGGATTTCACATATTTACACGAAGCAAATTTACCGTCCCTGGAAGACTATCAAACATTTCCATACAAAGCATCTTTTGTGAGATCGTGAGGGATGATTTTCTTCAGTTTATTTTTTGTTTTGGTGGGGGTGGTGGTACTAGGAATTTAAACCCAGGTGCACTTTACCATTGAGCTACATCCCTAGTCCTTTTAATTTTTTTTTATTTTGAGACAAGGTCTCACTAAATTGCTTAGGGCCTTGCTAAACTGCTGAGACTGGCCTTAAACTTTCGATCCTCCTGCCTCAGCCTCCTGAGCCACTGAGATTACAGGAAAGTAGCACCATGCCTGGTTTCAGTTAAGTATTCTAACAGAATGCAAGTATTATTTTCTATTTAAAATCTTGATGAGTTTTATTATTTTTATGCAGCCTAAGGAACACCCTAAGAGGAGTAAAAGAGTAAAACTTTTTACAAATTAAAACAATGATATCCTTCATGATGCTTTCCTAGAAGCTAATTAGCCCTTACAGGAATTGTTCCTGGGGGCAAAACCATGATTTTTGATTATTAGCTATCTTGATGTATACAAAACCAAACTATCCTGAGGATTTTAATTTTTAAAATTTATTAATTTTATATATAATGGCTACTGTGTGGTTTCTGAACAAAAGATAATCTAATTATACTATTCATCCAGTGTTAGGTCATTACTTTACCAAAACAAACTGATATTGCCATCTAATAAAATAAAAACCTAAGGTTGAAGTTGGGAGCTTTGGCAGATAGAATTTCTGTACTGTCTTCTAGACAAATGGTAGGTGTTTGCCTTAGCTTTCCCACGTGTAGGGTGAAAGAAATCTCAGTGTTGAAATTCCCTAGCCTTCCATGACAGGTTATGAGAACTCATCACAGTTTTCAACAGAAGATTTTGTCGTGTTAACTGAGATGATACAGAGACATGGAATTGTTATTTCATTTAAAAAAAACTCCAGTGCAGGGATTTAGAAGACGGCAGCAAGCAGGGCAGGCGCGCTGGCATTTGCGCTGTGAGGCGGGATTGGAGGAACAGGAAGCGGCCTTTCGGCAACGCGGGTGAAGCGCTTCGCTGACACCCAATATTAGAGGTTGGGCTACCAACCTCGGGCATGGGGGTCAGCACGGAGGTCTCAGGGGGCCGGGGGCCACACCCGCGGCACAGAAAGAGCAAAGAGCGCAGAAATGCGCAAAGGGCACCAAGAGCTCCGCGGCGAGAAGGGCCCCGAGCTCGGCTGGGCCAGGGGCACCACGCAGCACAGAAGAGACCACGCGGTTCCAGGCGGAGGAGGGGGCTCGCAGGCCACCATCTGGAGGAGCCGGACTCCGGGATCGGGGAGCCCAGGCGAGCCGCAGCACTGGGAGTCAGGAGACCCATGAGCGGCTGAGACGGAAGGCGGCTGCTGGCCACCCCCAAAACCAGACAGACACAGGCTGGCAGCTGAGCCAAGAGGCAGGTGACCCGGCTGATCGCCCACGTGACACCAGGAAATCCGTGTACACGGTGGAACGTCATAAATTAGTGCCCAATAGCAAGCACAAAAGCAAAGCCTTAAGAAACCTGCTAGCGCCCGCTTGAGGTCTGGAGGCACAAGTAACCAGCTGAAAAAGCAAGCAATCAGACCTGGTGGCTGCCAGTGTGCGCACGGACTAAGCCCAGGATGTCCAGAAAGGCTGCGGTGTGGACAGCACAGGCATGGAGGGACTGCACTCCCACCCCTCAACAAGCATTGAGGGGAGAGTCCTGAAATCTGATTTCCAGCTGAGACCAGCAAAAGTCAGACACAATGGGTGATCATCTAACCTCTCCAAATCAGGCACCACCCAGCAAAGCCCAAGGCCTGATTAGACCCAGCCCACCCACCCTAACCTTCACTCTTACTGCAGACCAGTATTTCTGATGAACATAGACAAAAATCCTTAATAACATTCTAGCAAACCACATTCAAAAAGATGATACACTATGACTACGTGGGCTTCATTCTGGGCATGCAAGATTGGTTCAACATCTGCAAATCAATAAATGTGATTCATCACTTAAACAGAATTAAGGACAAAAACCACATTATCATTTCAATTGAAGCAGAACATGCCTTTGATAAAATCCAACATCCGTTCATATTCAAAACACTAGAGAAGTTAGGGTTCAAAGAACCTCCCTTAACTTTGTAAAGGCCATTCACAACAAACCCAGAGGCAAAATTACACTAAAAGGAGAAATACTGAAAGCTTTCCCACCAAATTCTGGAACAAGACGAGGTTTGTCCTTGTTAGATAGAACCTGACTCAGGCAATGCCACTTCGAAACATGTTCTCCATCTTAGAACAAGACCCACCTATCCCTAAACCCCCAGACCCATCCTCAATACTCCACCATCACACAAAGAAAGGACCCTGCCCTGACAACTACCTAGCAAGGTCATAATCCTCTTTTCACACCCTCTATATCTACCCCTCTATAACACCCATGACACGGGGTCCCAGACTCCACTGGGTCCCCCCTCCGCAGGTTTCTCCCAAATAAACCTGTGTTACTGTTGAGCCACCCCCTCCTCTATTTCCTTCATTCGCTTCTTTCCTCACATTTTTGTGTCAAAACCTGGGACTGATGGTCCGAGGTTCCCACCAACGGTGGCCTCTCCCGGCCTTCCCTCAACCCGGCCTCTCTTTCTGTCTGTCTCTATCACTTCTGTCTCTGGCAGCTCCAGTAAGGACCATTCACATTGCTGGACATCACACCCACCACCAGCTTTTGGTTATTAAGTGAGTGACCCCCCTCTGATTCTCCTGGATTCACTGGAATCCCTGCTATGATTTCTCTCTCTAGGATATTGTTCCCTCAAGGATATTGTTCCTGTCCCAAAATTCTAGTGCTAGGTGAGAGAAATCCCCAACCACCACTGGATGGTTAAGGATTCACCTTCTTTGAGGATGCCCAAGATTGCCAGTTGTTCCGTCACTCCCGGAACCACCCCAGAAAAACCAAACTCTTGTGGGGACACCCCTTCATTTTGGTCTTTCCATCAGAATCCCTAGGGTCCCTCCTCAATCATTTCATCCAGCATGGGCCAAGCCTCATTAAAACCTCCACAAGATACCCCCTTGGGGGTGCCTTCTCAAACATATCCAGACCCTGAGTTTTGAAGACTCAGTCAAACCTAAAACACTGGTGTTCTGTAATATTGCTTGACCCCAATATAAGCGGGACAATAACAGTCACTGGCCTGAAAATGGCACATTGGACTCCCAAAATTTCAGAGATCTTAAACTCTCCACCACAGTGGCAAATGGTCCAAGATTCTTTATGTCCAGGCCTCTGATCCAGGCTTTGTACCTCTACTCCAGACCTTTTTCTCTGCTCACACTGATGAACTTGTCACATTCTTCTGAATGAGAAACCCTCAGGACATCTTTCTCTTGGAACTCCTTCCTCTTTGGGAGCTCTGCTTCCTTTCTGTCACTCTAAAAGTCCGTTACTTTGTGCTCTGTGGACTCTGTGTTCATAGATCTCATTCCTCAAACTATCCAGAACCCACCTGTCTACCCTCCCTGTTACGTTTATAGGGATTCACCAGGGATCTTTGCAGGGATGAGTAAAATGGACAAAGGAGCTCTCATTTCTCTGTACTCTTAGTGGACAAATTGTCTTTCTCTCCCCTACTCTGCAGAAACGCCTCTTCCACATGTATGCCTTGGTGCTCAGGCTGCTCCCGGCCACTCTCTATGTCCCACTGATCCTCAGTTCTTTGAGCCTGCCTCTCTCAAGCCCCTAACCCCAAGTCCATTTCCACTGTTGGCCTTGTTCGCCTAATTCCATATATTTTGTTTAGTCTTCTTTTGTCTAACTAGAGCTTTTGGAGCCCTCTATCTGTTTTTCCTGCTGTCTTTATTCAGGGCGCAATTAAAAGCTCTAAAATCTGTTTCCTGTCAATTTTTATGTATATTTGTGCACTCTTGAGTATGTTGTGTCTGTCATATCTACATGTGTTTCTTGTCTACACGGTACCAAAGTTGGCATATAGATAAATGAGTGTTCATAAATTAAAATTAACTTCTGGTTCATGTGACTTAAATTGGTTCAACAGCACAAGGTTTGTGAAGGCTAAATCTCAGAAAGTTTCTGATTGGGTTGCCTGTGGTTAGCAAGCAACTGAAGTTATTTCAGGTTCTTTTCTAAGGTCAAACGTTGATGCACTGAGAGGCCAGAATCTCTATGTAACAAAAGGTTTCTTAAAAACAACAGTTATTTGGATTATTATTGTACACTATGTGTTCTAAATTTTGCTTCAAAGATTAAACTTGGTTAATGTAAGGACATCAGTAAAATTGTGATGGTATTACTGACTTCTTTGTGTATTAGGAGTGTTCATACCCTCCAGGTACACAAATCTTTTAAAGTCTGAAACTTGGGAGAGCACTTTATCAAAATGGTTTCCAGACTAAAGTTGTCTACAGCAGTAATCTCTTTTCAAACTGGTACAGAAACAACAAAGTAGATTGGAAATTTATTTGTCATTTAATGTTTTGTGATTAGATATCCCATTATAATCTATAATAAGGGGAGTTCAAGCTGCTTGAAGGTTGACAATGTGAACACCTGTAGAGGTCTAAACAGAGCCCTGACTTGCCTGCGATAAGTCTGTCTCATACCCTACTCCGTGTTAGAAAACACAGAGACAAATCCACAAATCTTAACCAACTAATATTTGGCAAAGGGAGAAAAATTCTATCTTGGAGGAAAGACAGTCTGTTCAACAAATGATGCTGGACATACTGGAAAATCACATGCAGAGAAATGAAAGTTGATCCTTGTCTCTCACCCTGCACAAAAATCAAATTAAAATGAATCAAGGACTTAGCAATTAAACCAGCTGCCATACAACTGTTAGAAACAAAAAAAATAGGCTCAACACTTCACCATATAGGTATGGGCATCAAATTCCTTAACAAGACTCCCATAGCAAAAGAATTAAAACCAAGAATCAATGAATGGGATGCCATTAAACTAAGAAGCTCTGCACAGCTAAGGAGTTAGTCAAGAACATAAAGAGAGAGCCTACAAAATGGAAGAAAATCATGGCCAACCAATCCTCTGACAGGGTGCTAACATTCAGAATATACAAAGAATTCAAAAAACTGAATACCCCAAAACACATTCAACCTGATCAATAAATGGGCTAAATAACTAAACAGAAACTTATCAACAGAAGAAATACAGAAGGCAAATAAACATGAAAAAAATGTTCAACATCTCTAGTAATCTCAGAAATGCAAATCAAAACTACATTAAGACTCCACCTCATTCCAATCAGAATGGCAAAGATGAAGAATTCAAACATCAACAGATCCTGGAGAGGCTGTGGGGAGATAGGAACGTTCATTTATACACTGTTGGTGGAACTGCAGACTAGTATAGCCACACTGGAAAGCAATATAGAGACTACTCAAAAAATTAGGGATGGAACCACCATATGACCCAGCTTTTCTGGGTATTTTCCCAGAACAAGTAAAATTAGCATATTCAGTGATACAGCTACATCAATGTTTAAAGCAGTACAAGTCACAACTGCTAAATTATAGAGTCAACCCAGATGTCTGTCACTGGATGAAAGGATCCAAGGTATGTATATATGTATGTATGTATACACACACACGTGCACACACTCACATACACACACACACACACACACACACACACACTGCCATTCTACTCGGTCCTTGTGGGTAAATGGATGGAAAGGGAAAAAAATACGTTAAGTGAAATTAGCCAAACTCAGAGACTCAAATGTCAAATGTTTTCTCTCACATGTGGAAGCTAGAGCAAAACTAAGGATAGGGTAAAAGATCGTCAAGTTTGTATATTAGACTCATTAACTTTGGAGTTACGTATGATCTGGAGGAAGTCTAGTTATGAAGGGGATGGAAGCGGGGTTCAAAGGAGGAGAAAGGAGAGGATGAGGAAGGAAAAGGGTGTTATAAATACTGTATGGTATACTCTACTGCCCTGAGAAGCTAAATAGTATGCATGAAGGCATACAGGGCTGGAAAAGTAAAAAAAAAAAAAAAAAAAAAAAAAAAAAAAAAAAAAAAAAAAAAAAAATATATATATATATATATATATATGTGTGTGTGTACATATACATTTATAGCTGTAATGAGGGGAGATGCAGTGGTGATGACTGGGGAGTGGGCAAGTGGGGGAAATCCTGGGAAAGGACTAGGTTCAAGTTACAACATCATGTCGCGTGCACATGATTGCGTAAATAACAAATCTCTTCACTATGTTAGACTATGATGCACCAGTAATAAAAAAATTACTTAAAAAATTGCAACAGATTTTTCATGAGAGGTTGTAAAAATCAAAAGGAATAAAAATAAAAAAGATATCTAAAGTCTCAACTAGGTAAATGGTGGCTCTATCAACAGTCCTCTAAGGGACAAAGGCTACTAGATGTTGCTACTGAGAAGCATCTAAATGGCATTTGAAATGAATAATAACAATACATAGAAATATTGCATTAATTACTTTACTAATTTAAAATCTGCTATGATTTAGATGGCAATGGGTACAGCTTATTTTTTTACATCTACAAAAAGAGGGAAAAAAAAGTCATAGTTTGTCAACAAGGTAAAGCAGTTTCCCATGGAAATAAAACTTCAACAAACAGTCCAAGGTTAATATTTTCAATGAGTCTAGGAAAATCCATGTATGATTTAGTTTTTATCCCTGACACTGAATGCAAAAATGATATAGTATATACTAAAAAAATGAATGATGACTAAAGAAAGTAATACATGAATACACAATTATACAATACATAAAATTAAAATTTAATCTAATTATTTTTTAAATCCCCTAAAAGAAACATTTTTACAAGCAAATTACATTCATTATATCTACATGCCTCTGTATTTAGAACAGTTAATAAATGATGTCAATGTAAAGAGTAAATCATGAGGAAAAGAGTTTTTGTAAGTATTTATTTGGCAAAAACATTATCCTCAAACTGATTATATAAACCAACTATAGTAGTGCATTAAAAGTAACACTGACATAATACATTCAGACATGCATATAATATATATATCAAATATATATTCCAAATGTTAGAATTTTAAATATATATTCTACATATATATTTTTAAAAATATATTCTAGACATATGGATTGTATTTGACAATAAAAATATATGATTCAGGTAATTTAAGTTAGCATTCTTTCTAATTTGCTGAAATTAGTGAGCTCTACTATAACTATGATTTATAATTTAAAATCATGTGTTCAAATTACATTGTAATGATTAAGAAAAAATATTTTATACTTACGGACAAAGTTCAACTTCTAAATACTGTTCAGTTTTATCACTCAAGAAAAATGCTTCCACAACTTTTGAAAAGAGACAAGACATTGAGATATTTAATTTTTATTCAACGATAATTTTGTATTTCTTTAGAATATAAAATGAAATGTTTTTTAAATTACCATATCATCCCCAGTAGGAAGGGGGCAAAATAGACCCTGCATGGAAGAAGAAATAAATCATCATTAATTTTCTTCCATATCAGATTGGCATAAATTAAAAAGATTTATAAAGCCTGCTGCTGGTGAGGTCACAGAGAAATCAACAATGTCACATTGAGACTTGGAAGATAGCGGTTACCCCAGTGACATGGACCCTGTGAAGCTCCCGAGAGTCAGCTCAAGCTGCACGTCGGCACGTGGATTCCCACGGTAGGACGAATTTCCCAAAACGGGTGAACATTGCTCCCTGCTAATTCTTTAACCCCAAAAGAAAAGTGAAGAGCATTAACAAAAAAACCAAAGAAACAAAAAAAAAAACGAGGAAGCTGGTGCCAATCGTGTGGCCACCCCCACACCCGGTGGGAGTGGAACTTCCTCATAGGGGACCAAGCCACCCCTAATCAGATCCCCTAATATGGCCTCCAACTCCCTGATTGGACTGCTCTTCATATATATGAACTCGGATTAAGTCCGGATAGTTTTTGCTCTCAACAGCAAAATTACACTGGGTCCTGCGAGCGGCGGCAGTAGCGGCGCCCTTCCCTGTGGGCGGGGCGACCTGCTCAGCGAAACACGCTGATGATCTCTCTGCACCGGCCCGCTGTGAACTCCCAGATTTGACTGCTCTTCATATATATGAACTCGATTTAAGTCCGGGTAGTTTTTGCTCTCAATAGCAAAATTACAGCAGGGTCCTGAGAGCAGCGGCAGCAGCTGCGCGCTTGCCGGTGGGCGGGGCGACCTGCTCAGCAAAACACGCTGTCCGCCTCTCCGAGCCTGGCAAAGGATTGCAACCTGAAACGGAGGAAGGGTCTGAATTTCATGACAAAGCACCACTGTGAACTGACTGCTCATTGCTTTGCCTAGTCTTGCATAAAGCGCTGGGGAGAGATTGCTATCAAACTAGTCGGTGGCCCGTCGCCATTGTGATGTGTCCCTGAGGGTGGGGCGAGTCTTCCACCCCTAGCTCCGGAGTGTAACCGGCCGCAAGAAGCTTTGAATATATGGGGCAGCTTGGGCTACAATTAAGCTTCTGAGCTCCTCACATAGCCAAGGCTGGGTAGTCCTGGGCACCTCAAGCAGGTCCCCTTCTAGTGCTTGTAACGGAGAAACACAAAAACTCTAGAAAGACCTGGCCCTTTCCCTGAGGTCTTTAGCCAACAGCTCTAAACAGCTCCTGGGCCCTCTGGGGATCACAAGACACGCAGAGTGGGCCACCATTGATCCTGAGGAAGCGACACTCAGGCTAGCCACTCTACTTGGATCAGTCAGAGTCCCACGGCCTCTATAAAAGGAGCAACTCCATTATCTACAATTTCTGAGCCCCAGATCCAAGAAATATCTGGAGTGTGGATTGGCTGGAAACAACCAACTCAGGCTTCTGCCCAAGGGGAGTCAAATACCCCTTTACTACAGAAAATTTCGAGGAGATCCTCTAAGAAAATCCAGGCCACCAGACTCAACCAATCCGCTTCTCCCCAAACAAGCTCAACTCCGAAAAATTCCCAGTCTGTTCCCGGACATCACTGCACCACCAAATGATACATGCCTCCGGATCTAAGGGTCAGAAATTCTCAGAACTGTAACGGCTAAAGTTGCGTTTTTACTGGAGGTGCTTTTCTATTTTTTAACGGGATTCCGACTGAAAAATAAGATTTTCGAAATTTTTAACATTACTGTGGGTTTTCAGGTTTCTCTTTTGTTGTTGTTGGTGTGTGTGTGTGTGTGTGTGTGTGTGCGT
>PVKS010019701.1:0-37970 GCA_004027875.1 Aplodontia rufa
TTTAATCACACATGTGAAGAATAAAGATAGTGACTTAAAATCATTTAATTCCTTTATCCGATTTTCTACCTGGTTGTCAAATACATTTTAACAAATTATTTGTCAAGAAAATGAATAAGGCGGTTACAGTACATTTGGCTGTGTCTTTTAAAAATCTTTTCATTAAAAGTAGTGTTTATTTACTTCCTTTTTTTAATGTTTTCAAAAAGCAAAATCAGTTGACTTGTAGTGTTCCACTTTCTACATTTGTTGTGTATCTTGCTGATTAGGTTCAGGCTAAAGCAGGTTTTGGCATCCATAGTTTGCTGATTTGTGTTATTATTAATTATTGCTTATGTGCCTTTGATTTAAAACATCTTGTACTAACTTTTCTTGAGGAAAAATTGTGAGGGCAGTGGTCCTGAAGTTAAAAGTGTTAAGAATATTTGAAATGCTAGAAGAATTAAAATTATTAGATGTTTTTTCTTTTTATACTTCAAGTAGTCAAGTCTCTGCTTCTCAGTTAAAATCACTAAACAGTCAGTGGGTGGCACTGTTTCTTCTGTTTTAGAAACAGAAAGTGCAACTATTTGAGATTTGCATGAACCAGTGCCCAAAGTGTTTTATTAAATAGCTTATTTGCATATTGTTTCACTGAATATTCCTTTCCTCCTCCACATTTTAGAAGAAAATGTAGAAAGAATATTTTTATTCTTTATACTTGTTGGCTTCATTGCTTTTTTCATCTGAGACTTCTATGAACATATCAGTTAATGTTTTCTGGAGTAGGTAGGAAGTTATGCAGAACTTGTAGATACATGATAGTTGGCAGTGGTTTCTTTTTTATACCAATGATTTCTTTCTTTATCTGTCTCATTGGGTTGAAGAACAGTAAAGAAGAAATTATTCAAATACTTGTTAGGATGGTTGAGGCAGACTTTATTTAAGAGGGGACTGTCAGTGGGATTTTGCAGTAGGGAAAAGAGAAAGATCGGGTGCAACTCTGTAAATTTTTTAAATTTATTTTATTTTGTTTTTGGTTTTGAAATGGGTTTTGCTACGTTGTCCAGGCTGGATTTGAACTCATGATCCTCCTGCCTCAGTCTCTGAAGTAGCTGGGATTATAGGTGTGCAGTACCACACCCTGCTGGGCAAAACTCTGAATACAGGGGAAAGTGAGAATTATTAGCCAAGGAGCAGAGTGTGAGATGGTGGAAGGAGTTAATGGATTTAAAGTTGCTAAGAGGAAACATCAGAGGTAAGGGCATGTTACTGGCTGAACCAATCTTACAGGATTCTTGCTGAATGCAGGCCAGGCAATCAGTTATCCTCTGGAGAATTGCGAAGGTATGGAGCCTGATTACATATTGGGAGTTATCAGATGTCCAGGTTGGGATTTTAGCTAGACACATTTAGCAAGATTCTTGCTAAAATTTGGTGGTGGAAATGCAGAGAAATCTAAAATTTCCAAGCCCAGCTAGGAAGAGGATTTAGAAGACTAAATTTTGGTTAAAAAATATTTAAAAAGTTAATGATACTATCTTTCATAGTGTAATGCTGTTGCTTCTTCATGCTAATAATCCATATTTGTATAGAGATCTTTAGTAGGCTGGTTAAAAAAAGAATCTTGAATTGGAGCTTTATAGATGCCTGATATTCTTACCTGGGTGTTCTGCTTCAAGACTTCTTTTTTGTTATTGTTGTTCTGTATCACAGATTGAATCCAGGGGCATTTAACCATTGAGCTATATCCCTAGCCTGTTTTGTTTTATTTTGAGACAAGGTCTTACTAAGGTGCTGAGGCTGGCTTTAAACTTGTGATCCTCCTGCCTCAGTCTCTTGAGCCGCTGGGATTACGCCCGGCAAGAATATTACATTTTTAAATTTTTAATTATTGTTATTATTATTTTTTGGTACCAGGGATTGAAATCAGGGGTGCTTAACCACTGAGCCACATTCCTTTCCTTTTTTGAATTTTATTTTCATTTTGAGGCAGGGCCTCGCTGAATTGGCTGAGGCTGACTTTGAACTTGTGATCCTCCTGCTGCAGCCTCCTGAGCTGCTGGGATTACAGACATTCACCACTGTGCTTGGCAAGAATATTACTTTTTTAAAAAAGTTTTCTTACTACAGTTTATTTCTGTCTCAAATGTTATATGTCTTCTTTCTGAAATACCTGCTATGTGCCAAGCATTTGGCTATGTACTTTTTATATCTGTATTACTTATTTGAAGTATTACTTTCATGCTAAGTATAAAAAAGGAAAGAGTTAATAGATTAAGGCCTGACTTTGCCATTAAGAACTATAATTTTTTTTAAGTACAGATTAAAATTCCTTTAAGTGGAATGGCAAAGAGCCTTTGATTATGTGAACTACTGAGATTGCTTTTGTTATGTAATGGGGATTGAACCCAGGGATGCTTTGCCATTGATCTACATCCCCAGCTTTTTAAAACTTTTTAGTTTTGAGACAGGGTCTCACTAAGTTGCTGAGAGACTGGCCTCAAATTTGGGGTCTTCCTACCTCAGTCTTCTGAGTTGCTGGGTTACTGGTCTACATTAGTGCCCCTGGCTTGAATTATTGAGTTTTTTCATGCATATTTTTGAGTCACATTTTAAAAGGAAAAGGAGATTTTCATGGAACAAAGCAGTATTTTAGTTTAATGACTACTTCCACCATGGCAAAATATTCCTTTTATCCTAATCTTACCACATTGAGAACCATTTGTATAGTATTCACTGATGTTCTTTGGTGTTTTTTTGTTCTTTGTTTTGAGGAAAGATTTTGTTCTTTGTAGGTGGTGAAGATTTTATGTTTTGTATGCAAACTGTAAGTTGCACTATGTATATGTAGGTGGTAGAATTCTGTAAAGTAGTAACCTCCTGGTACCGTAAGTAGTGCCTGAAAAAATTATAATAGTTAAAATAATTCTGTCCTTTTGCTACCATTGTTATAAAAAACTTTAAATTTTATTTTACATGATTTTAAAATATTATAGTAGTGATGTAATGTAAGATACCAACTCTTCCTTAATGCTTGCCTTCTTGAGCAGAAGTCAGATTCCATTTGGTTAAGTTGGTTTTCAAGCTTTGAGGAACGAGGGAATCGTTACCATTACCATCCTTTTTCCCCGTTGAGTCTGGTGTGTAGTGGTAGGAAGGTATTGAAAACTAGATAAGGTCTTAATGGGACCAGTTCCAAATTACATCTGTATATTATGTATATAGTGTGTGTGTGTGTGTGTGTGTGTGTGTGTGTGTGTGTGTGTATCTCTCAGAGAAAAGCATTGAATTTGCATTATATGATAGAACAAAAGGAAACATTTTTCTGTTGAGTGGTACACAAGAGAGGTAGCACTTCCTGAAGAACCTGTTAGAGGAAATTCTAATTCAGACACTTCATTACATCACTTTTATTACAATATTGAATATGTGGATGTATATTTCACATTTATATAGTCATGAAGAGAAAAACTTATTATAATTCATTTATTTATATGACAGGATTTACTATATTGATGTTGCATGCTTCTGATAGTATTTAATGATAGTTTATATTTTGATATCAGAAGATTTAACAGAATTAATCATATAAATAATATTTATCTCTTATTCACTTACTATGTTTAATTCCTTGTTACCGTATTAAGAACATAATATTAGGGCTGGAGCGGTGGCTCAACAGTTTCGGCGCTTGCCTGGCAAGCACTAGGACCCGGGTTCAAACCCCAGCACCACGTACACAACTAAATGTTGGAGCAATGAGGGCCATGTGAAAAACTAAATAAAGTTGTTTCTCTCTTTCTCTGTCTCTCTCACTGTCCCTCTTTCTTTAAAAACAAAACATAATATTAAGTTTTAGAACACAGAAGATAGTAATGTAGGTTCTGATTCTGAGTACCTTCCCTGTGTTCGAATTCTGTCTCTTCCTTTTACTAATTATGCTATTCTCTCTGGGGCACGTTACTTAACTTTTCTATGTCCTAGTTTTTTTTAATGTAAAATGGAAATAATAACATGTACTTTTGAAACTGTGATGATTAAATAAATTGATACAGGTAAGGCACTAAATAGTAATGTTTAGTGTAGAGCAGGGTTCAATCAAAGCCTAGTATTATCATTCAGTTACTATTATTATTTGTCATATATGTTATCATTATCTACATAAATATTTGTATCCTGAAAATACCTTTATTTTTTTACATTTGCTTGTTTATTTATTTATTTTGCAGTATTGGGGACGAACACAGGGCCTTAAGCATATTAGGTAAAACTCTTAAAACTGAGTAACGGGGCTGGAGCAGTGGCTCAGTGGTTACAGCACTCGCCTGGCGTGTGCAAGGATGTGAGTTGCTGGGATTTGAATCGGTGTCCTTGCATATGCCAGGCAAGCACTGTAACCTCTGAGCCACTGCCCCAACCCTGTCCCTTTCTCTTAAAAAATAAAAAACCGAATTACACCTCCCACCCAAAAGTCTCTTTTAAAAGAATTCAAGTGATTTCACATAACACTGACCCCCCTAAATTTCTGCATAAATACAACCTTTTTAACAGTTTTAATAGAATATATAGGTAGAAGTTAAGGTTAAACAATTGTTTTAAGGAGGTAATACAAAGAAGGGCTGTAAATAATTTATGTTGTCATTTGTAAACCAGAGACTGGTTCATAGTATTTTTTTGTTTTGGTATTGAAATTTGGCAATGACATCTTTTGGGTTTTATTTTATTTAGTACATAAAGACAAAGTACAAAAAAGGGTAAGGTAGTACACACTTGTAATCCCAAAGACTTGGGAGGCCGAGACAGGAGAATTTTAAGTTCAAAGGCAGACTCAACAACTTTTTGAGAAACTGCTATAAAGTAAAAAGTGCTGGGGATGTAGCTCACCGCAGAGTGCCCCTGGGTTCAGTCTCCAGTGTAATCACCAAAACAAATAAGACAAAATACAGTCTTTCTCAGTTGTGGTTGTCTGTAATACTAACAAATTGGGAGGCCCAGGGAGGAGGATTCAAAGCCAGCCTCAGCAATTAAGTGAGGCCCTAAGCAACTTAGCAGTACCCTGTCTCAAAAAAAAAAAAAAAATGGCTGGGGATGTGACTCAGTGGTTGAACTCCCCTGGGTTTAATCACTGGTTTGTTTGTTTATTTTTTAAAACAGCAAGAGAGAGAGAAGAAAGAGAATCAATTTTTTTTAAGTGAGAGAGGAACAGTTATAAAGAAAGAATCAATTTTATTTAGTTTTTCGTATGGCTTTCATTGCTCCAACGCTTCCTTGTGATGTGCTGAGGTTTAAATCCGTGTCCTTGTGCATTCCAGGCAAGCACCGTAACCACTGTGCCACAGCTCCACCCGCTCAATCCCTGGTTAAAAAAAAAAGCTGACAGTGCAAAGTAAATCTGAACAGTGCGTTCGAGGCTAGCTCTTGTGGTTGAAATACTTGCCATAGTAGTAAGTTATATTTGAGTTTAAATTAAAATTTGATTTTTATAAAATTCTTATCTTTTACTGCCTCTCAGTTTTCCTGTTATTTTGCTTTCTTCTGCGTGGAATGACCTGCGTTTGAACCCCAGCACCACATACACAGCTAAGTGTCAGAGAAACAAAAACCAGATGAAAAAATAAATAAAATTGATTCTTTAAAATTAAAATTTTTTTTATGATTTATGGGTTTCGGAAAGTATAGGATGCAATATATTGCACAGTATGTATATTAAATATTAGAATGATAGTTTTTCTAATTCTGAGCATATACTTTAGCCTTTTATTCTCTGAAAGGAATTTACTTACTAGAAAAAAACCCCTAATTTTATGGTTTACTAAAATTATGTGTATACATTTTATGAATTAAAAATTCTTTTCTTCAGATTATTTGTTTACTTTTTATGGAAGAAAGCTTTTTTTTCTTCATTATTTTATTTCTTTTCCGATGAGGTTGAGTGTTTGGTTCTTGTTATAACATTATTCCAGAGAAGATAACACTTTTATACTAATTTTTTTATTGGTGCTTTATAATTATACATAGTAATGGAATTCATTGTGATATATATTCTGTCCTTCCCCACTTCCTTCCCTCCTTTCTTCTTCTGTGTTCCTTCTGTCCTACTGGTCTCCCTTCTATATTTATGAAAACTTTAAAAAATTTTTTTCTCTCTTTTACATATGAGAACACATGTGACCATCGACTTTCTGAGCCTAACTTATTTCACTTAACATGTTCTTCTCTATTTCCATCCATTTACTAGCAAATGACATAATTTCATTCTTTATTCCTGAATAAAACTCCTTTGCTATATATACCATATTTTTTTAGCTATTCTTCTGTTGACAGACACCTAGACTAGTTCTATAATTTGACTATTGTGAATTGTGCTGCTATAAATGTAGGTATGCCTGTATCACAGTAGTATGCCGGTTTTAATTCCATTAAATAAATACTAAGGAGTGGAATAGATGGGTTACACTGGGGCTGGAGTGGTGACTCAGCAGTTACAGTGCTTGCCTGGCATGTGCAAGGACGCAGGTTCCTACCTTAGCATTACATACACAACTAAGTGTCTCAAGGACATGAATTCAAACCCCTGCACCATGTACACAATAACGAGTTGGAGCGATGAAAGGCACATAAAAAACTAAATAAAAAAAATTGATTCAGGGCTGGAGCGGTGGCTCGGCAGTCATGTAGCTTACCTGGCATGCCCGAGTACACGGGTTCAAACCCCAGCACCATGTACACAACAACGTGGGTGTCAGAGCAACGAAAGCCATGTGAAAAACTCAATACAAATTGATTCTATCTCTCTCTGTCCTCCTCACTGTTCTTCCCTCTTTAAAAAAAAATGATTCACACTCACTTTCTCACTGTCTCTCTCTATTTTAAAAAAGTAAAAAATAAAAATAATAAATACTAAGGAGTAGAACAGTCCTGACGCTACTTATTTCCATAGCAGTTGTGCTAATTTACAATCCCACCAACATTGTATAACTAACTGTACTTTTCCACTGCATCCTTCCAGCATTTTTTGTTAGTAGTAGTATTAGTGTTAGTATTCTTGATTATGGTCACTGTAACTGGAATGAGTTGAAATTTCAGTGTAGTATTGATTTGCGTTTTTCAGGTTGCTGAAGATGTGATCATTTTTTTCATTATGTTAGACATTTGCAGTTCTTCTTTTGAGAAATATCTGTAGTTCATTTGGCTATTAATTAGGTTATTATTACTGTTATTGTTTGCTTTTGATGTTAAGCTTGTTGAGTTCTTTATCTGGTTTGAATATTAACCCTGTGTCAGAAGAGTTGCTGGCAAAAATTTTCTCCCATTCTGTAGACTTCTCTTCACACTCTTAATTCCCTTACTATACAGAAGCTTTTTAATTGGATGCTACCCCATTTATTTGTTCTTGTTTTTATTTCCTGAGCTTCAGGAGTCTTAAAAAAAGTCATTGTCTGCTGCTGTGTGTTGGAATGTTGAGCCTACGTTTTCTTCATTTGCAAAATTTCTGGTCTTCAGTCCATTTTGTGCTGACTTGCAAGGGTGAAAGAGATCTAGTTTTATTCTTCTACATGTGGATATACAGTTTCCCCAGCACCATTTGTTAAAAAGGCTATTTTTTTTCTCCAGTATGCTTTTGGTAGCTTTGTCTAGGATCAGATAACTGTTTATGTATCTTCTATAGACTTTGTGAAATTGCTGTTTATGCTACAAAACTGTATTGATTAATAGTCATTGTGTTATTTGGGTGAGAGCAAAGCATTCGGATTAAAAAAAATTGATCTTCCTCTTTGAAATATTGCATGTATATTTGAGAATATACAAAGGTGGCTTAAGAAGTAGCCCTTAATCCTGTTTTCAAGTACACACACAAAAGAGGGCCAAGACCTATTCTTGAATGATTTAGTTGATTAAGGTACGTAGGGGCAATTCTTTTTTTTTTTTTTAAGAGCATTATAGTTATACATTGAAACTGAGTTCATTCTGACAGAATTATACATGCATGGAATTAGATTTCAGTTCACTCCCCCTCCTTGTCTGTCCCCATCTCCTTCTGCCATTCTCCTGTACTAATTTGTCCTTTCCCTCATCTGTTTATTTATGTTTGATTGGTTCTTTATACTTACACATAAAATTGAAATTACCTGTGGTATATTTTTGTGTGCACATAATTTGAATGTTTAAAATTCATTCAGCATTCATTTCCTCCTTTCCCATCCCTCTTCCTTCCCTCTTGATTTTCTGTGCTCCTGGTCTTGCCTATATCTTTATGATATCTGATCCTTCCCTCCTTCTTTCCCTTATTTTGCTCTAGTTTCCACATATAAGAGGAAACATTTGACCCTTGATCTTTCTAATACTGATTTATTTCACTTAGCATGATGTTCTCTATTTCTATCATTAACCAGCAAATGCTATAGTTTCATTGTTTCCTATGACTCCATTGTGTATATACCACAGTTTCTTAATCCATTCATCTATTGACAAGCATGTAGGTTGACTCTATAATTTTGTTATTTTGAATTGTGCTATTAACATTGAAGTGACTTTATTGCTATAGTATGCTGATTTCAGTTCTTTGGGTAAATATCAAGGAATGAGATTGGTGAGTCATATTAAGATTCTATTCCTAGTTTTTTTTTTTTTTTTTAGGAATCTACATTCTGCTTTCCAGAATGGCTGTACTAGTCTGAAGAGCAAAGGGCCACTTTTAGATTCAGATAATTTATTACTTGATTTGACAGAAAAAGAAAGGTAGCCAAAAGTACCTGTGATCTTTGTTTCAAACACCAGACAGAATGACACTGCAGCAACAGAGTATATATGACTCCACTGCAAATTGTGGGATACCCATTGCTGGGAATCCAGTTGCAGACTGTAGCTAAGTAGTTCTGTATTTTGCATCTCTGTTTCAAGGGGAATGGGACAGAAACCTTTTGGGCAATGAGAAGTTGTCTCAAGACAGCTTTACAGAGTTTGAAGGTCAAACAGGAGATGGTCTTGTCAGTGTCTTGAAAGCCTTCTATTCCCTGGATCCCCTGGTTATGGGGATCACAAGATGTTTTCCAAGACTCATAATAACTGGGGTGAAGACCTTTGCATATGTGGCCTATGTGTATGTGTGCAAAATCACCAGGGGAATTCAGGGAATCTGTTTGCCTAAACTTGTAAGCACAGGCCAACAAAAATACTAATTTGACACATTCCTATAATCCCAGCTCTTGGGAAGATTCAAGTTGAAGGGCAACAAGTCAAGACCCTGTCTCAAATATAAAATGAAAAAAAAAATTGAAGTAAACTAATGGTTATTAGTCAAATACTCTTGTTTATTTATTTTTTTAACTAAATGTCTATCTAGGTTCAGCTGTATTACTTTGAGACCTGGGGGAAACAGCTGAAGACACCACTGGTTCTGCTTCACAGTGGGAGGCAGAGGCTTTCTACATTTTTCCTGTGAGAGTTAGGTTTTTAAATACTGGTACACATTAGGAATGCAGCTTGAAAAGCCATGGCGTTGGTATGTTCCTGGCTTTAAATATCCCAAAGCTGTAGGGATAGAGCTGGAACGTAGGAAGTTTGACTACTTTGTATGTTTAGTGTGTGATTTATCTGATATAATTAGTGGAGCGTTTGTAACTTATTTTTTAAATCGAGGTTGCAAAACCATTGGAGGAGGGGTAAAAATGGAAAATATCACACTGCAAATGCACACATTAGCCTAAGTATTGTTTCGAGAAACATGTTTTCGGGGTGTGTGTGTGTGTGTTTGGAGCAACAACCAGTGTAATCTGCACTTTCTGTTGTGCATTGTTACTAAAAAATGATGGAAATATTGCCAGAAATACTTTTTGAGTAATTTAAATCTCACTGAAAACATATGTTTTATAGTAAAACAAAAATGTATTACTTTGTAGTTCTAATTTATTGTTGAAATCTATAATATATTGTGAATAATTTTGTTGATGTTTCTTTGTAGTTAGCTTCTGGAATTTATAATTTTGCCTGCTCTCTGTGGAATCATCATACAGATACATTCCTGCAACAGATTTCTTCTGGCAATGAAGCTGCCATTCTAAGTTCACTTGAACGAACTCTCCTATCATTAAAAGGTACTATTGAACTTGGTATACTTATTTTTGGAGTGGTGTACTTCAGAATAGTCACCAAATAGTTCTTATGAACAGATTTTTTTTTTTCATATTGCACGGGGAAATAGTTTAATTCTCCCTGAGAGACAAGGGTTATTGATTGATTGATTTTCTTTTGTGAGAAAAACTTCTCTCTCCCTGCCTTAAGTTTTGAAAGCTCAGCAGTTGAGGTGGATATTGTCTTTTATTCATGTTACCATGGTCTCGTGCTGCTGAATATAATATATTCCTTCCATGGACCTTCACTTTTTGTTTCTGCTTTGTTTTTCTCATTCTCAGCCTCTACACTTCTCACTTTTTTTCCCTGAAATCCTGGAGGCTGGACTGAGCTCTGTCTTGGAACCATCCTTTCCCCAAGAAGCTCCATATTTCATGGTTATTGTGCCTCTTGCTCACTTAGATTCTTGGAAATGCTCTATGACTCATCAACCTACGCCTTCCTATGCTTTGCTTGAAAATTCCCTTAATGTTAATTTCTATTTCACCTTCCCTGAGTTACTTATCTAGATGAGTGTATTCCAAGATTCCTTTCCCTTGTAAAACAACGTTTGTTTTTTTCTCTTTCTCTTCCAGTCCCTCTCCTGTCCTGGTTGCTAAGACTTACTTAGTTTTTTGTTTTTGTGTCATGTAAGCTGTGTTTTTCTCTTGCTGCAATTCATTTTCATTCTTCTCAGTTTTACTCACAAGCTGTTTTATCATACTTACCCTTTTACCTTA
Organism: Aplodontia rufa; assembly: GCA_004027875.1. Classification (NCBI taxonomy): domain Eukaryota; kingdom Metazoa; phylum Chordata; class Mammalia; order Rodentia; family Aplodontiidae; genus Aplodontia; species Aplodontia rufa. The sequence goes on from PVKS010019701.1 coordinate 10,833, forward strand.
GAATCCCGCCACACACTCTTGGCACTCACTCAGTGCACTCAATGCATCTTCTAGTATTAACTAGACAGTGGATGGATAAATCCCAAATTATAGGCACCTGTGGCAAATCTGTAAAAGTTTTTTTTTTTTTTTTTTAAAGAGAGAGGGACAGTGAGAGAGACAGAGAAAGAGAGAAACAACTTTATTTCGTTTTTCACATGGCCTTAGTTGCTCCAACACTCAGTTGTGTACGTGGTGCTGGGGTTTGAACCTGGGTCCTCATGCTTGCCAGGCAAGCGCCGAAACCACTGAACCACCGCTCCAGCCCCTCTGTAAAAGATTTTAAAGGACCATTGATAAATAAAATCTATTATACAAATGTTTATTCAAGTGAGCAGAGGTGATGTTGTTATCATCTTTAAGGAAGAAATTAAAAGGCCTAGGAGAGAGAAATCTACCCAGAAAGAACTGACAGAAATGGATATAAGAACACATATGCAAACTGTGCGAATAGTGCTTTTCAATACCGCCCCATCTCAACGCTTTGAATACACATCAACTTTTTAACATTTTATTTTTCATTGCAGTTTTATACATTGAAGGGGTTTGTTGTTACACTGTCATATATGCACACAAATATGTTCCCCCTTTGCACCCGCAGCCCACCTCCCTGCACCCCCTGCAGTTGGATTGGTAATTGTGTTTGAAATACATTGTATTTTTAAAGGCATCCTGTCCTAGAAAATCTTGTTCTTGAAAATTTATGGCCTGAAATGGAGAAACAGGACAAGAATTCGTGTTCCTTGTGGTCTCTTTCTCTACCTGAATTGAGTATCTTTTAAACATGCATGCATTCATTATTTCATTTAACAACTTTAGAGATACTTGGCATTGGTGACACACACATAATAAAATAACTATGCAAGTATGTGTAAAATAGTATCTGTGACCTGGGCTTTACATTGTTATGAAAACTGATAAGGTCTGTAAAGACTTCCCGGAGGAAGTGATCTTTGAACCAAAATCTTAATGGACAAATAGAATGTAACCAACCAGGCAATGAAGAGAGAAAGAAATGTTCCTGCCAGGTAGCATGAACCGAAGTCCTGTGGTGAGAATGAGCATATCTAGAATAAGGAATCAGTTTGAACCATATTTTCTGCTAGTATGATCTAGTAACTACTGAATAGTATATAATTGATGGTTTTAGACTGAAGGAAGGCCTTAGAGAGTCACATTTTAAATCTAATTTTAATATAGTGTCTTTACCTCATGAATACTAAAGAATGATTCTTTAGTAAGAATTAGCAATGGATAGCAATGGATATTTAATCAAGTGACTTTAAATTTTATCTCATTGTCATCTTTCTTATTGTTGCTGAATTGTGCTATTTATATGTACTATACAATTCTTTGATAACCTTACAAAGTACGCTTTATTAACCACATTCTACAGATGAGGAAAACGAGATCTAGAAGAAAAGTTGGTCAGAGTAATGTAGCTGTAGATAATGGAGCAAGGATTTGGATCTAGCCTTGACTTGAATTCTGTTGCGTGTCTCTCTGCGTACACTGGTTTGTCAGAGCCACTCCTAAGATATACTTAAGTACTATACTCTGTTCCAGCTTTGGAAATAGTTTACTTTTTTACCCATTTTAGGAGACACTGCAGTTCTATTAATGTAGCCTAATACTGAAATTTTTTTAGTCTCTCTTGATATTTATAGAATACAGAGAACCTCAATTTCAAGTAAGAATACTAATAATTATATAAATTAAAGTTTGTGTTATAGCTATGATAAATGAGGAGAACATTGCTTTTGAGGTTCAGATCAACTGGGCTATCGTTCCATCTTATCTATTAACTGCCCAAATAAATGACCAAGTATTACTTTTCTTCATCTATTAAATGAGAGGATTAAGTCAGATTAACCTTCAAGTTTGATTAGGTTTTGTGATTCAGAGTCTTTATTATAATTGTGATTTTGGTTTAGTATTGTATTTATGATTTTAATATGAAGAAATGAGATCCAAGTAAAGCTTGTCTTTACTTTCCAGTGCTGCGTAAATTAACAGTTAATGGATTTGTGGAACCTCATAAAAATATGGAGGTGATGGTAAGTAACAGAATTTTTTCTTTGTGACTTAGGGACAGTGTTTGGTTTTTTCCTGAATGTTTGAAAGCATAATCTACTTATCTGTCATTCATATAAAACAGTTTTTAGTAAGTGACTATCTAGGTTTTTAGCATTTTGTGTATGTGGAATGAACTGTCTGTTCACTCTGCTCTGTTTTCATTACATCAAAGTAGCTATTACATAAAGGAGAGCAAATAAAACATCTGTCTCAGAAACAAAATATTTTTCAAGATACTGTGGTACATTTGGGGCTGGAATGGTGGCTCAACGATTACAGCACTTGCCTGGCATGCTTGAGGATGCTAGTTCAACCCCAGCACCACATATACAACGAAGTCCCGGAACAACGAAAGCCACATGAAAAACTAAATAAAATTGATTCTCTCTTTCTCTCTCATACGCACTGTCCTCTCTTTAAAAAAAAAAAAATACTATGATACATTGACATTGTTCATTTTAATTGAAAATTGACTCCTGTGAATTTGAATGGTATTATAATGTTATTGGGTTCATTGTAGACAGTTATTTATATCCTTGATTTGATATTTTCTTTGTTTTTATGTATGTAAAGTGAATTTCTCCCACTGATCATAACATTAATACATGTTCTTTGCAGTCAGTTTAAAAAAAATAAATGTGTGTGTGAGAGAGAAAAACATTGACAAGCTCTTAAAAGTCGTGATATGTATTCATTGTTGGTATATAGCCATCTATTTTTTTGTTTGCAAAAATGCGTAGCTACATTCCCCCCCAAATGGGATGGGAATTATACTTTTCATGTCTTTCAGTTTTCTCAGTGAGTTTGCATCAGCTAAAATTTTAGTTGCTTTCTGTGGATTGCTTTGTGCTTCATGAGAATTGAGTGGGGTGGGGCTGGCCATCCCTTTGGGTCTTTGGTCTCTAATGGATATTTGACCAGAGCCACTGTTTTTTAAAAGTTTGAATATTAAATGTATTCAATTTATTGGTAAGATTTTGATTGAAGCAATGGCTCTGTTGTTAAGAGTTTAAAACCCATATCGTAATGTGATAGCTATTTTATTTTACAGAAGATAATATGCTTAATTTAAAAATAGTTTTAAAAAGGAAGAAAAAGGTAACATTAGATTAAAATAGTTCTCAATTTTATTTTCCAGTGGTATTGTTAAACTTTAGAAACATTCTGTAAGGTGTCCTGTGTTTATACTTCCAGGTGTACTTTTTCTCTTTCTCAATGTTATATAAATGGGACCAGATTTACATGCTTTTTCTTTATCTCTTTTTTAAGAAATTTTTAATAAACTTGGTATATTATGATAGTGTCCCCATGTTATTGCTGCTATACGTCATTTTTAAATGATAATATAGTATGTCCATATGATTACTGTCAGTGATTATTTTTTTAAAAGATAAATTAATACAGGATTCATGTAATTTACTTGGCTAATCATCTATTGATATATTTAGAGATTGTTTCAATTTTTAATTGTTGATAAATAATGTTTGAATGAACATTTGGCTACCTGTGAAGTGTACTTTTCAAATTATAATTTTAGGATATTTTCCTAAAATGGAAATGTTAGATTATAGTGTATGCAGATTATGATATCAATACATATTACCAGTTTGCTTGAAGATACATTTAAAAGATGAAACAGTCTCAGTATTAAGTGCTGATGCATTTTAATTGCCATAGCACCAAAAACAATTTTCTACAAACCTACTGAATATCTTCCCCTCAATTCCCTCATTAGGATACAAGTTCCGTGAAAGGAAGGACTTTGTTTTATTCACTGTTCACTCTAGAGCTAGGAACACTGTTTTTTTTAAGAGAGAGGGACAGTGAGAGAAAGAATCAGTTTTATTTAATTTTTCAAATGGCTTTTCTTCCTCCGTAACTTCCTTGCGTAAATGGTGCTGGGGTTTGAACCTGCATCCTTGCACGTGCCAGGCAAGCCCTGGACCCGCTGAGCCACCCCTCCAACCCCAGGAACACTGTTTTCTATAGAATAATGCCATATATTACTTGTTGAATGAATGCATATATGATGAGTTTGAATCAATTTGTCAGAATAGTCAGTAATTACATGTAATATTACTGAGTATCGAAAGTATTATATTAACTAAAATACCAATAAAGGTTGTCATTTTTTTTTCTGTGAAGAAACCTGAATTATATTCCTGTAAGGTAGAATACTGGTTTTCATTGAATATAATGAGTATTTTATGAGGTTTCAGCTTTCTTGAGTCTGTCTTCCGTCTTAGAGATTACATGTAAAACTTCTTGGTTATGGATGTCTCATATATGCATTTATGATACATTGTCCAGTTGGAAGGGGGATAAAGTCTTAACAAAATAGGGACAATTTTTCAAGTAATATAAAAATAGCATATAACTTAGAATGTACTAAGGAAGCAGATATGTAGTGGTGAGATTCAGGATTTGTTTTTGAATTTGAATCTTGGCCTTTTTCTGAAAGCTGATCTTGGTTATTTATTTATCCTTATTGATACTCAATTTCCTTTTTATAATATGGAGATGAAATAATAGCACCTATCTCATTGGATGTTGTGAGAATTAAGTGAGATAATGGTTTTTGCAATGAGGCTGGCAATTGAAGTGCTCTGTGAGTCACAGTTTAATGGTTATTTTAAGTTTTTGTTCTATAATTGGATAAATTAGTTGGGTTAGTTTATTTGGCGTAAAGATTAGTTAGCTGTCTATGATTTTTCTATATATGTTTCTCTTTCTTTATCTTTTTATTTTTCTTCCAGTTTTGGGGATCAAACTTGGCCTCAGTGCATGATAGGCAAGGGATTTACCAATGAGCTACATGCGCTGCTCAATTCTTTCTTTCTTTTTTTTTTTTTAAAGAGAGAAGGACAGTGAGAGAGAAAAAGAGAGAGAATCAATTCTTATTGAGTTTTTCACATGGCTTTTGTTGCTCTGACATTTAGTTGTGTACATGGGTGCTGGGGTTTGAACCCATGTACTTGGCGCATGCCAGGCAAGCGCTGTAACCACCGAGCCACCGCTCCAGCCCAATTCTGTACATTTCTGACTCTCTTGATGACCTCACTAAAATTGATGACCTTTATAATTTTTTTTCTATTTTTGAGAACACTGACTAACAGAAGAAATTTTATTCTATTTTTTAAAAATAAGAAATATTTTGTCTGGTACTTCCTGTGTGGTACCGCAGGATGGGCATTGGGGTGTAGCGGTCCGGTGTTTTATATAATGAGGCCTTTGCTGTTTCCTTTATCTAGGAATTATTGTATGTTTACTCTTCATTGTTTGTTAGTTATTCCCAGCTATGCTTAAATAGGCACAAATAATATGAAAATGGAAGAATGGCGAAACTCCAAAGGAAGATGCAAGGTGAAGCTAATTGTCCTGCAGCTTCTCACCGTGCTGTCCGCTGTGCTGCGTCACGTTTCAAGAACATATGCAGATAGACTGGAAACATCACTGTTGCACTCTGCTTTTAGCTTTTATTGAACACAGTTCAGAATTTAGAATTTTTCATTTGCTATCTGAAACAAGTAGAAGAAAGTTGACAGAAAGGTTTTTCCAAATTTTTAGATGAATCAGACAATAATAGATGGTGAGACTGAGAGCAGCACTTTAAATTCTAATGAAGATGGTGACATTGATTAAGTAAAATTTCAAAGTATAGGTCTTTAATTGATGATATTCTATTTGAATTTTCTCAAACTCAACAGTTGGTGAATTAATAGTATGCTTCTATGAACAAAGAAAATATGGCATTCTAGAATTAATCATTGCTTTGGAATGCATTCATCATCCAATGTTTTGTGAGAACCCTGGACCATCCTGCTTGCTAAAAGGACATGCCATCTTTTGTGATGTTCATATACCCATAGTTAGTGATACAAAGAAAACTTATTAAAATGTTTTCATTCTCCCTTTTATTTTCTTCTGTAAATTATTCATAACATGTCTTAAAATATATATGAAAAATAAAGGGTCCCTAGCAAGCTGGGACCTAGTAATATTTTTCTGGTATCTGAGGATGAATGGATGTATTTAATATTAATACTTGATATTTCAGAGCATATGGTTCAAGTACGTGGTATCATTTTTTTTTATTTGAGTGCTACTTATTGCCAAGTGCTGTCCTTTATTCAGTAACAGGACAGTAAGCAAAGCAAAATTCTGGTCTTCAGGGAGCTTAATATTTTTAGTGGGAGGAGCCAGATGATAAACAGACTGCTTTTTGAATAGCTTTGAATTACTGCAAAGTTATTTATGTAAATGAAACGAGTTATTGAGGAAACAGAATACTACAGTTACTTTCTTGTTGAAGATTTGTTTATGAGTTTGTTTTTTTTTTGTGTGTGTGTGCCAGGGATTGAACCCTGGGCCACTGAACCACTGAGCCACATCCCCAGACTTTTTTATTTTTTATTTTGAGATGAGATCTCACTAAGTAGCAGAGGTTGGTCTTGAACTTGCAGTTCTCCTGTCTCAGACTCCTGAGGCAGTGGGATTAAAGGTGTAAGCCACTGCGCCTGGCTTAATGAATTGTTTTTTACTTTGTCTAATTTTAACCTATGTTTTGGCTGATTTTTAATAATGATGTATAGATATGTTTTAGTATCCTTAAAAAATGTACAAGGTAAATGTTTATAATAGAATACATCACAACACTTTAAAAATGTATTCCTTTCTAGGGTTTTTTACATGGGATATTTGAACGTCTGAAACAATTTCTGGACTGCAGTAAGTACTCCCATCATAGCAGTTTTTACTGTTGAATTCTTGTTCTTTACAGTTTATTGTTTATTCATTGGCTGAAATCAGTGAAAGGTTATTAGGGATTAATGGGCCCTATTCATTTGTAGCTTCTGCTCTCCATGTGCAAGTCTGGAGGCAGAGTTTTGTCTAAGTCATTTGTTGAATAATCTCAATGAATCTTGATAGCTGGATAGATCATGTATGTAGCTAAAATTTATTTCTCATTTTGGTAATTAATTTTTGATGATAGATTGAAGCTGAGGTTTGTCTCCTGTCTTATTTTGAATATAGAGGATACCTTCTAAAAAAGAATGTTTTGTGTCTATTTCTTTCTGTTAATTTCAACTATAAATCCCCCTTTTTAGGCAGATATCCACAGTGGTCATATGTTGAACAGATATTGTTATATATTACATGCCAAATGCTTTTTTTACTTTTGATGGACTTTCTTTTTTTATTTTTGGTACCTGGGATTGAACCCATGGGTGCTTGGCCACTGAGCCATATTTCCAGCCCCCACCCCCCTTTTTTTAAGAGAGAGGGATAGAGAGAAAGAGAGAATCAATTAATTTTTATTTAGTTTTTCATGTAGCTTTCATTGCTCCAACACTTCATTGTGTACGGGTGCTGGGGTTCAAACCTGCGTCATCACGCATACCCAGCAAGTTCTGTAACTGCTGAGTCCCTGCTACAGCCCCTGAGCCCTTTTACATTTTTTTTTTTAATTTTAGAGAGCGTGAGATAGTCAATTTTATTTATTTTTTCATCTTGCTTTTGTTTTCCTGACACTTAGTTGTATATGTGGTGCTGGGATTTGAACCTGGGTCCTCATGCACGCAGGCAAGCACTCTGTCGATGAGCCATGTCTCCAGCCTTTCCCTAGCCCTTTTTCATATTTTACTTTGAGACAGGGTCCTGCTAAGTTACTTAGGGCCTTGTCAGGTTGCTAAAGCTGGCTTTGAACTCCTGATCTTCCTGCCTCAGCCTCCTGAGTCACTGAGAGCGCATTCATGCACCACTGTGCCTGGTCACTTTTTCTTTTTGTATGCTTTATATATCACTGTGATATAAATTTTGTTAAATGATCTTTTCATTTTGTAAATCTCATATTCATTAACTCCATGGACTCACCTTTAAGACCCTTTGTAATCTGCCCTATACCAAAAATTTAGCATTTAGATTTGTGTTATTTTACTGGTGGTTTTTTATCCTCTTATCTTCCATTTGATTAGAAGCACCTTTAATAATGGCACATACATGCACTCAAACGTGTGTCCATGTTTATTTGAGTATTTCCTGCCCTGAAGTTATCTTTTAGGGATTGCTGATTATTTTATGTCAGTTTTTTTTTTTTTAAGAGAAAGTGACAGAGAGAGAATCAATTTTATTTAGTCTTTCATATGACTTTCATTGCTCCATTAAATTGTTGTGTACATGGTCCTGGGGTTTGAATCCACGTCCTCGTGCATGCCTGGCAAGCGTCGCAACCGCTGAGCCACCACTCCATCCCCTATGTCAGTCATTATAAACCTGTAAAAACAAAAATATTGTTGACTTTGTTGGGAGGCACTGTCCTGAGTACTGTGTGTGCAAAGTTGAATGACAGCTCAGACTGTGTAGTAAATTTAAACCAAAGAGGAACTAATTTTTCTCTGGTCATAAACTTGGGATTAGCAGAAGGAAAAACAGAAGTCCTCTAGGAGAGCAGAATGAGACAATTCACAAAACATTATGTGAAGCATGTTCAGAGAACAAAGAAGTTGATGGGCTGATGGACATTACTCTGGATATATAAAATTATACAAAGAAAATTACAAGAATTTTTCAGATGATATAGAAGTGATAGTGAATTTGTTACTGAGTATTTTCATTGCTTGAGAAGTGCTTCAACTATGACTGAGTTTTTGAAAATGTGACTTATGATCTGTTGCTAAAATTGTTACCTAAACTTTAAAATAGGTTCAGCTCTTCTTTTAGGGTTAATTTTATGTAGTTTGGCACTGATTATCATCTTATTAAGTGAAATCTTACTACTTTCTATTGGTTTTCAAATAGTGAATAATACAAAATGTTCAAGAATATAACAGGTAGTATTTTTGCAAAGTTTGGGTATTTTGTTTGTGAATTTATAGGATGTTATAAACTTTACTAATTTTTTAAATGTTTTTTAAACAGGTAGAAGTATAGGTACAGATAATGTATGTAGAGATAGACTGGAGAAGACCATCATTCTTTTTACTAAAGTGGTAAGTTTTTTTTATCTTAAGTATGTTTTCTCAAACTAAAATGTTTTTGTAACCATACATTATCACCTTAGTGTAAGAAAACTGATATTCAGACTCTTTGTAGGAAAGCTGAAAAATAACCTTTATATAATGAAACTTTGAAAACATATAATAGTTAAATATATATATATATACATATATATAAAAACATGTATCACAACATGTAAAAGAATCAATCCTAATAAATATTAAAGAAGTTGAAATCAATAAATATTTGGTATTGACTTATTACTGGGGCTGGCTGGGGCTGGAGTGGTGAATCACTGGTTGTGGTGCTTGCTTCATACGTGCAAGGACGCAAGTTTGAACCCCAGCACCATGCACACAACGAAGTGTTAGAGTAATGAAGGCCACATGCTAAATAAAATTGATTGTGTCTTTCTCTCTCTCTTTAAAACAAAACAAAAATGAAATGACTAGGCCCACTGGAAAAGAGCTGAGGTAATGAATATGGCTGTGCAGCCTGAAGCAGATCAAATGTAGCCAGCCTAGTAATATCGGGAAGTCAGTATGTTCAGTATTATGGCATATTATCATTAATCTCACTTTTTTCTTTTTTTCTGTTTTTTAAGAGAGGGACAGTGAGAGAGAGAGAGAGAGAGAGAATCAGTTTATTTTTTATGTGGCTTTGTTGCTCTTGACACTTTGTTGTGTACCTTGTGCTGTGGTTCAAACCTGTGTCCTCACTTTTGCCAGGCAAACACTGTAACTGCTGAGCCATTGCTCTAGGCCCCGAATTTAACATATTTTGAATAGAATTATGTGGACGCTATACTAGGCAATGTGTATAAATTTCTGCTAATGTTAAGAGTTATAGAATATTCACTCCAATGAAATTTGGGCTTGGAGAATTGGGAGAAATACAAAGAGTAGGGTTATAGAAATTAGAAACACCTGGTTTGAGGAGTATTTGTTCTAAAATAGGTACTTTGAGACAAGTGGGAAAGTCTAAGTCTTTAACCTGTTTCCGTTTTTTGTTTCGGTACTAGGGATTAAAACCAGGAGCTCTTAACTGCTAAGCCCATTTTATGTTTTAGTTTGAGACAGGGTCTCAGGAAGTTGCTGAGAACGGCCTTGAATGTATTTTTCTCATGCTTCAGCCTCCCAAGTTTCTGGGATTATTGGTGTGAGCCACCATGCCTGACTACCTGACTATTTGCCCTTTTTACATGAAAGTTCAGTATTAGTGTTAGAATTGACTGTTTCCCTGGTCAAGGAGAGGTGTGCGTGTGTGTGTGTGTGTGTGTATGTGTGTGTGTGTGTGTTTTATCTTTAGTTTCAGTTGTCTTCATTTCTTATGTTCCCAATAGCCTCAACAGCAAAACTTAACCTTCTGGGGTCCAATGTAAAGTTGATTCGGAATCCTTTAAGTTAACACAGAGCAAAGTAAAACAGGATAATGAAATCTGCCAGTGGGGCTAAGTAGTGTGTATCACTGACACTTGCCATCCTCTCTGCAGTCCCTGTTCATTATGTCAGCTATATAAGTAAAATTTAAAAAGCATTTAGATAGTCTGTACTAAAAAAAATATTTGGTATTGACCTACTGGATTTTGTAGTTCTTTCTTTTGGTTCTTACTTGAGGTAATAGTGTAGATTGATGGTGTCTGTAATTTATTCTACTTTTTAGAACAAGTTGAGAGCAGTGATTTTATTTATGAAATTTATATTTATGGTCTTTAAGACTTTATTTAAAACTTTTAAAATTGGTGTACCTCATACACGCCTTCAAATAGAATTGAATAGCTTTGAGTTCTCATGTGGTCATCACTCAGTTTCAGCAATTATCACCGTGTAGTCATGGTTAATCCTGTTTCATTTGTGTGCATCCTTCCTCTCACCACTCTTGCTGTTTGTTATTTTATTTTATTTAGAGAGAGAGAGGGACAGTGGGAGAGAGAGAGAGAATCAGTTTTTTTTTTTTTTTTTTTTTTTAGTTTTTCATGTGGTGTTTGGTGCTGACACTTTTTTGTGTATGTGGTGCTGGTATTTGAACCCATGTCCTCACACATGCCAGGCAAGCACCGCAACTGTTGAGCCACTGCTCCAGCCCCTTGATGATTGTTCTAAAGCAAATCCTAGATATTCTAAGATTGAACAATTTATTGTTTTTTTTTTAAATCATGTTCTTAAACATAGTTATTACACTTAAAAATACTAAATTTGGGGCTAGAGCGGTGGCTCAGCGATTACAACACTTCCCTGGCATGCCTGAGTACATGGGTTCAAACCCCAGCACCCAAGCATACAACTCAGTGTCAGAGCAATGAAAGCCATGTGAAAAATTCAATAAAAATTTATTCTCTCTCTCTCTCTCTCTCTCTCACTGTCCTTCTCTCTTTAAAAAAAGAAGAATACTAATGGTTTATGATTTTGTGACATATATTTGATTTTCAGATTTCTCCATCTAAATTTTTTGATTGTTTGATTTGAGTCAGGAATTGTGTTAGCTACCTTTTCATTTTTTTTAAATTTTTATTCTTCTTCATTTGTTGAATAGGTACTTCCTGTAGTGTTTTCCATGGTCTGAATTTGACTGCTTTACATCCCCATGAGTTATTTAAACATATCCCTTTGTCTCCATACTCTTCTTCCTCCTGTACTTCTTATAAATTTATTAGATCTGGAGGTTTGGCCCCACTCAAGTTTTCTTGTTGGGGGCGTGAGGGCGAAGGGTGTTGACAAGAATACCTTATAGACCATTCTGTGTATGTCATATTGCATCACATCAAAAGTCACACAATATGTCTCCTGCAAGACTAAGATTGATGAGTGATCTGTCAGTTTCTCAGCAGCCTTTCTCCTCTTGATTTTAGGAGCCATTGATGATCATTGCCTAGATCCACGATTTTATTAGGGGTTACAAAATGATGGCTTTCTAATTCTATTATTCCTTTTGCATTTATTAGCTGGAATTCTTCTATAAAGAAGAAGTATTTGATACATTGAAATACAGTTCATGTAGGAAAGGCAGGATTTTTTAAAAGAATTCTTTCCCTTTATTTATTACTTTTAAAAAAACCTTTCCCTTTATTTATTACTTTTAAAAAAAACCCACCTTATTATGCTAAGTGAAGTATCCCAATCTCAGAGACTCAAGGGCCGAATGGTATCTCTCATCTGTGGAAGCTAGATGTTAGATGGCTAAGCTAATAATAACTTCAAATTGTATGATTCTCAACAGAACAGGGAGATGACTCCCTAGGATACTTGGAGGCATAGGGAGGGGGATGGTGGAGAGGGTGAAGGAAGAACTCCTAGGATACTGGTGAGTGGGAATATGGGGGAATCATCTCAGAAGGAGATCTCTGCCCTCCACGAGAGAGAGAGAGATCCATTTAACTCAGGAGTTCTTCTGGGGGAAACAGCAACAGTGGGAATCCAAGATGGGCATCCATGATATGGCATTAGCCCTGGATAACTAAGTATATATACATTGGTTTTTGAATGTTTGATAATGTTTCCCCCTCAATTGTATCTTTATATTCATCTAATAAAAAAGCCCACCTTTTATATACATAATGCTTTCGTATTATATTTACCCATTATTATCAAATTAAGTATAAAGTGGGGTTGTTTTGGTCCCTCTACTGGAAAAAATAGAAGTCTTATTATGAGATATAATGTGGCAAAATTCATGTTATATGATGTACTCCAAGGAGTGTTATTATACATGTAAAACTGTATATTTACAGATTCTGACCAAGGCTCAAAACTTGGAAAATATTTGTTAGTAAATTTATAGTTGAAATAATTATATTCCAATATGAATTTGGAAGAAATGCACTTCAATTTTTTTCTTCACAGCTTTTGGATTTCTTGGATCAGCATCCATTTTCATTTACTCCTCTAATTCAGAGATCACTGGAATTTTCTGTAAGCTATGTTTTTACTGAAGTGGGTGAAGGCGTTACATTTGAACGATTCATTGTCCAGTGCATGAATCTTATTAAGATGATTGTCAAAAATTATGCTTATAAGCCATCCAAAAATTTTGAAGGTAATGTTCTACTGGTAGGTTTTTTTTTCATGTTTTCATTTTTTTAAATTTTAATAAGTGTGAAGTAGTAGCTATTTTGATGTAGGTTGTTTTTGACATTAATTTATTTCAGTCTGGAAAAGAAACTGTTCCTGGGACATTAAATAGAGAAACGGTTTACAGTTTTTAATATGTGAATAACAGCTTTAAAAAATTATACTGTGCATTTAGCAAACTATCTTTTGTAGCACCTTAGATTGAAGCTTAGGTACTTAGGTTATAGTAATATAGCACAGCAGTGCATAAGATGTGTGAAGACAAAGCTGGATTGATGTGAGTGTATTATAATTACGGAGTGTCTTTGAAATTTGTTCATAATAAGAATGAACATTTATGCATAAGTATGTCCTTAACCCTGAGAGCATATTTTTTAATAAAATCCAACTTTTATAGAATGTTTGCCTATATAATTAATTTGGAAATTTTAAATTTCCAGATAGCAGCCCTGAAACTCTTGAAGCCCATAAGATTAAGATGGCCTTCTTCACATACCCCACTTTGACTGAGATATGTAGAAGATTAGTCTCTCATTATTTTTTATTAACCGAAGAAGAACTGACAATGTGGGAAGAAGATCCAGAAGGCTTTAGTAAGGATTATTTTTTTTGTTTTTAGCATGGCTTGTCTTCCTCTTCCATAAACAAATATCTATTTGAATGATAGGTATAATAACAAAGTATTTTAATATAGCACTTTTGATCTGGGAATCTTTTTTAAAAAATTAATTTATCCTCTCTTCCTTACCCATTAGAACAAATTGAACCATGGAAAATGAATGATTTGTTCAAATATGATGAAAACTTTTATCCAGAAAGACATCTTTAGGTTTTAGATGCCTTTACAAATATATCATATAATTTGAATTAAAAATGTAAAATTTAACTGCCTCTATTGGGTCACTTATTATTTTGTGGCTTATTTCATATTATTTTTTACTTGTGGAGAATTTTGCTTCAGAAAGAAATTTGAAGGTCTTTGTTTTTAGAGGGTTTCTGGGGATTGTAAACTCAAGAGTTTCATAAGTACTATTCACATCTGTGTCACTTAGCTGTACGTGTACTTGAGTGATACATGCTGCACTCTAAGACTGGAGATTTTTTTGTTGCATGTTTTTTTCTAACAAGAGATCTGTTTCTCTGAAGTTTAGTAGATAGATGAATAACATAAATCTGTCATGCCAATGCTATAGAAAAGATGGGAATCATGTATCTCATAAAATGCCTTTGTGTGGATCACTTTGGCCTTTAGTAGGCCAAGGGCTAGATTTTAGTCTCTATTTATCCCTTTGATTGGATGCCTTTATAGTTAGATACAGATTTGCTAGTATTTTAAGAACACCGTAAACTTTTATTTTATTTTTTTTTTATTTGTTTGACATAGTCTTACATATTGGCGGGAATTATTGTTAAATAATCATGTATACATGGATAGTGACAAAGTACATTAAGGCTGATCTAGTCCAGAATCTCCCCTCTTTGTCCACTTCCCGCTCTCATGTCTTGTCTGCATTACCTCCATGTTATAGATAGAAATAAGCATATATATATGTGTGTATTAATTTTAAAATTTCTGCGTTTCTCTGCCTGCTTGTGTATAGTTGGAATTCTCATGGGAGTCGAGAGTTCCCAATTGCATTGATAACACCCCTAATCCCTTGCTGTCCTCCCTGCCTCCCTCCCTTCTCCTCCTACCTTCATAGTTGTGGTTTCCCCCTGCTTATGTGAAATTTCACCTGTGTTGAGTTTATTATTTAAGCTTAGCTAACTTTCATCCTGTCTTAGATTTTGCTCTAGCTACCACATATGAGAGAAAACATTCAGTCCTTAAGTCTCTGAGTTTGGGATATTTCACTCAGCATAATTTTTTCCATCTCCACCCATTTGGCTGCAAATGCCATGATATCATTCTCTAATAGCAGAGTAAAACTCCATTGTATATTTATACCACAGTTTTTGAATCTACTCATCCAGTGAGGGGCATCTGGGCTGGTTCCATAGTTTAGCTATTGTAAATTGAGCTGCTATAAACATTGATATAGCTGTGTCTCTGTGGTATGCTGATTCTAGCTCTTTGGGGATAATACCTAGGAGTGGTGTCTGGGTCATAAGATGGTTCCAATCCTAGTTTTTTGAGGCATCTCCACCCTGCTTTCCAAAGTGGCTATACAAGTTTTCAGTCTCACCAGAAGTGTAATAGTGTTCCTTTCTTCCTACAACCCCCACTCAGCATCTGCAATTGTTCATATTCTTCATTTTTGCCACTCTGACTGGAGTTAGGTGGAATCTTAGTGAAGTTTTGATTCATCGTCAACTTTTTGGAAGACTTACTTTTTCTTTTTTTTTATTTAGAAAATAGTTTGTTTAGAGAATATGTTACATAGTTTATCCTTTTTGTTTGTTTTTGCTTTATACTAACTGGAATCTTATGTTTCTGGCTTTCTTGATGCAATATACATATTGTATAGCATGAAGAACTAAGTCCTAGGCTGGGGTTATGGCTCAGTTGTACAGCACCTGCCTGGTGTGTGCAAGGCCCTGTGTTAAATGCCTTGCGCCCCCCTCACATAGATGCTCTCCCCTGCTCCCATGCCAAAAAAAATTGCCACAAGAGAATCAAATCTCTCAATTTTTAAGAGTCCATAAATATCTTACTTTAAATATACATACATAAAGGAAATTTATGAAAAATCTGACTAATCATTTGAGTAGTTGAGAAATATGATTATTGAAATGATTTTCAGGATTGTAATGATATTATTAGGTGATATCAGAGACTCTAGAAATGATAGGTACTTTGAGCTTTCCTCTAAAAATAATTTTAATGAAAGTAAGAATGCTTATGGCATTAATAAGCACTTGGTTAGTTAATCATACAATAACATGGATATGATCTGTAGCTTCTAATAAATCTGTAAGATCTGTGTTTTCAATGATTTCTATTTAGTGTTATTTTTAAAACCATTCACAGAAATACTATACTTTTATTGAAATCTTTTTGTTTTCCAAATGAGATTTTGGAAACTTCTTTGTCATTTCTGGAGAGCATCACTTGTTATGTTTTTAATTGTAGCAGTGGAAGAAACAGGAGGAGATTCTTGGAAGTATAGTTTGAGGGTAAGTATTAATTGAAAGAAAAGTTGATCGGGAAAGCTTAATTCTTAAGGTTTTAGTTGAAAACTCTAAACAGTAAGTCCAACAGGAAATTGTTGGTAATTGCAAGAAGCATCTTTTTAGAGGAAAACACTCTATTAAATCATTAATATTCTGATTTTTCTTTTTGTGAATGTCGTGTTTGCAAACTTAATTTTTTCAATTTTTAGTCATATCAGGAAGTAATTTGTCATTGTACAAATGGAAAATGTTTGTGGAACAGAATGCTGCTACTTTTTGCTAGAATGATTTTTCTTCCTCCTCCTAAGTATATCATTGATAAAGCCTTTTTCAGTATGTTATTTTCTCTTACCATCTAGTGTCATTCTCAGAAACTGGCCCTTTGCTTTCATTAATTGGATGCTTTTAGAGCACATTTGTTGATTGGGCAAATGTTTTACCTTTAGGAAAATGTATCGGGTGTGGTCACTGATCCGTTCTTTTTGTTAAGATCTGTTTTTACATAATTTACATAACTTGCCATTGGTTTTCTAAACATGCATCTTAATATTTTTAAATTTGTAAGGTTATACTTGGAAACAAGAGAAATCATTGTAGCTTTAAAAACTTTTTTCCACTAATCTTTTAAAAACAAGTTAAACTCCATGCTTTTATAATTATATCATTGTGTGCACTTACATCACGTATATTTAGAACCAATTAAAAAAAACCTTGTCTTATGGGTAAGGTTAAACATATTAGGAAATACAATAATGAGCTCTCTTCATCATAACTTAGTTTATCAGTAATTAACACATGGCTAGTCTAGTTTCATATAAGTACCTCTTTCCCAAATTAATTTGAAGCAAATATCTGGGATGACATAGCATGTGTTTTCATATGAATAAGGTTCTTTTTTAAACATAAAGCAAATATTTTAGACATTTAGTTATAATTCTTTCCTATTTTGAACCATCTAGAGATTCAGCATTTTTAAGAATCAAAATGAGTCATTTTTAATGTAACTAATACTGTTTGTTACCGTTTTCGTTAAAAATACATACTATTTTTTATTATAATTAAAATGTATTAGTTGTTGGTATTTCATTGCTAAGAAAATATATAAATTTTAACAGTAAATTCTTGACAGATATTTGTAGTACTGAACTATGAATGTGGCTGATGAAAAATGTTTTTTAAAATATATAATTAATAAAAAATTGTTTTGGAATTTAAAATGCCAAGTGATTAAAATAATGAAATATGCAACTGTTTATGATTTAAATTATTATAACATGATTTTATTTGTCTTTGTGTTACCATAGTAAGATTACAATAGTAAGATTATAATTTTTTAAATTCAGAGTTGAAATTATGTTTAAGAGTTCTGGATTTTAAGAAAGAATGTTCTTTGCTTTATCGTAAAATTAGTCAATATAATATATTATTGTTTTTATTAGAAAGTTGTATTGTTTTTATTAGAAAGTTGTTTCTTCCCTCTCCAGCCTTGTACTGAAGTGTTATTTATAGATATATTCCATGAATATAATCAGACTCTTACTCCTGTACTTCTAGAAATGATGCAAACCCTTCAAGGTAAGGTATTTTTTGTGATATGTATTTATTTATCCAGTTAATTAATGTTCATTTAAAATAGTCCACTTGCCTTCTGTGTATAAATGTGAGGTTTTTTTTTTTTTGTTATATAATGGATATGAATTTGAGGAAGACTGTGAATGTGTTCTTTCCTGAAAGGACGGCATTTGAGACAGGCCTTGAGTTATAGTTAGAGTTTGCTGTTACGAACTTTATAGCAACATAAGCAAAATGGCAGTCACATTCCTTAGGGAGATAGTCTCTCTAGAGCATATTATAGGAAGTAGTGAGAAAAGGTTAAAATAGTGTGTTGGCCTCACTTAGAATGGTATCAGTGGGAATGGAAAAAAACGGAATGGATTTAAAAGAGACTGATGGAATAAATTTTAGGTACTTCCTCATTGCATTTTTTCCACAGGTAATTAATTATTTAACCATTAACATTGATTTGTATTTACTGAGTTTTCTGTAGGCCCAAGGACATTGATCACAGCTCTTTTGTTCACTCTTTAGTCCCAGTGCTTGGCATAGTCAGTAACTGTTGATTGACTTTTCATGTACTGGGTAAAGAAAAATGATAAAAATGCTCTTGAACTTTTGGGTCTTAATGACAGCAAACAGTTATCTCATTAATAGTACTTGGAGGAGTCTTGGGAAAGAAAAGAGGTTCAAAGATAGAACCTGAGATTTTCACCTGTAGGGATAGGAGGAAGTGAAAGGCCTGCTATAACTTCAGGAAAAAATGTGTGCCACATGTTTGAAGAGAAGTATGAGGGGGTATATCCTGAAGGAGCGTGTGTTGTCAGAAGTAATTGTCATGTGCTTATAAGAGACAGAAGGCAGTGGAATCTTCCTAGAGAATAGAATATCCAATTAGTTGGGGCAGGAATCACATTATAGGAGGTCAAAAATTGAGTAGGTAGAGATATAAAGGAATGACAGCAAGAGAATTTCTTGTAGGAATGGTGATAAGCTGATCTTTGTACTAAGAAGCTGGGTTCTCTCAAAAATAGAGTGTTTCAGCTTAAATTATAAGCCAAAGCAAAGATAAGTTATTATTGATATAATTAAGATAATTTTAAAAGATTATTTGGGCATTAATTTTTTTTACGAATTGATTTGCATTGCGTTGTATCATTACCAGTATCTTAATGCAGGAGTAAACATTTTTAAATTTGTTAATATTTATACTGCTTGGGGCTGGAGTGGTGGCTCAGTGGTTATGACACTTTCCTGGCATGCGTGAGGACGTGGGTTCAAACCATAGCACCACGTACACAACAGTGTCAAAGGAACGAAAGCCACATGAAAATAAAAATTGCTTCTCTGTCTCTCTCACTGTCCCTCTCGCTCTTTAAAAAATTTTTTACAATGCTTAAGTTAATTTGTTGGTTTTTGCACATGGTTTTGTTGATGCTTGGTTTTTTCTATTGTCAGTTTACTTTTTTAAGCCATTGTAGGAAGTTGCAGGTTAAATTTAGGTAGTTTATTGTCTGCTGGTAAAGTTTTCAAGGATTTTTGAATTCAGTTTTCTTTATAGCGCTGGAGCAGTGTGCTTCTTTAGGACTGTACTTATGCTGGCCTTTTAGAACAACAGGTTTAAAAATTCATATTTCCAATAGAAGAGTACTTTGGGAAACTTGCTAGAAAGTTTTTTCTTCTCTAGAAATCTTTTTTTTTTTTTTTTTTTTTTAAAGAGAGAGAGGGACAGTGAGAGAGACGGAGAATCAATTTTATTTAGTTTTTCATGTGACTTTCTTTGCTCCAACTTTTCATTGTATATGTGGTGCAGGGGTTTGAACTCGCATACTTGGCATGCGAGGCAAGCACTGTGCAGCAATCTACTTATTAGAAATCTACTTATTCATTGTGTTTTCCAAGTCAACTTGTGGTATCCTTCTTCCTGAATAAATAACACAGAGTGCCAACTTTTTGTTTTGATGTTTTCAGATTTCATAGTGGCAGTCACTTTGTACTTTTCATTTTATTGCCATTCTTTATTTAATATACTTTCACAATCTGGTAGCTTTAGGGCAGTTCTTTGTGAATTGCACATTCTTGTTCTTTTATTGTCCTGTTCTGATTCATCTTTTGTTTTTTTAAGAGCTATTATTAAAAAATAGATATAAAATAAAAGCTAACAATTTGTGATATATGTTTTTGTAGAATATTGCTTGTCATAACATTTTTCAAATATGTTTTAAGGATTTTTAATATTATTTATAACTTTACATCTTGTACATATTTTCTCTAAGGGTGATAGTAATAAAACTTAGACTTCCCCTTGTATGTATGTTTAATATCATGAAGCATGTACTTAGCTGAATTGAGAAACTAAGTTGGGATTAAGAAGCAGAGAATAGAATAGTGATTAGAGAGGCTGTGAGGATGGAGATAATGAGGAGGTAGTGGTCAAACAGCTCAGAATCTTGGGAATTTTTTTAAGTTCTGTGACACACTGCAAATATAGTTAATAGCGAATTTCATACTTCAGAATTGCTGAGTACATTTCAAATGTCTTCACTAAAAAAAGGTTAAGTATTTGAAGTGATGGTTACATTAACTATTTTTATTTAATTTTTTCACATAGTATTCATATAATATAACATCACATTGTACCCCATAATGGATATAGTTATAAACTGTCAATTTACAATTAAAAGGTAAAGAATTAAGTTTTCAAAAATTAGTTTTACACAGACAAGTACTATATGATGTAAAAATGTTGATTTCATAGAAGGTGAGAATAGAATGATGATTACCAAAGACTGATAAGAGTAGAGAATAGAAAGTGAAAGGTTGATCAGTGGGTACTAAGTAAGTTAGAGTTAGATAGGAGTAAGAAGTTCTGTTGTGCTGTGGCACAGTAGGGTAATTATTTTTAACAAGAATGTACTATATATTTCAAAAAACTGGAAGAAATAATCTAAAATTTTTTCACCATAAAGAAATGATTAATGTTTCAGATGACAGGTATGTTTAACCTTTAACCTGATTGAAGCATTATATAATATATACATGTATCAAAACATCACATATTAACTCCATTAATGTGTGTGTGTGTGTATGTATATATGTGTGTATATATATATATACACATATATATGTGTATATATATATATACATACACACACATACATATATATATATATATATATATACACACACACATACACACACACATTTTTTAAAGACAAAGAGATAGTGAGAGAGAAAGAAAAAACTAATTTTATTTATTTTTTCATCTGGTCTTTGTTCTTCCAACACTTAGTTGTGAATGTGGTGCTGGAGTTCAAACTTGGGTCCTCGTGCATGCTGGGCAAGTGCACTACTGTTGAGCCAATGCTTCTGTCCAACATGTGTATTTTTATGTTTTATTTATCAATTAGAATAATATAAAGTTTTAAAAATTAGTTTTGTTTATTATTTATTCTTACTTATTTTTTAGGGCCCACCAATGTGGAAGATATGAATGCATTGTTAATCAAAGATGCTGGTATGTTAAACTTAAGTGGTTTAGAGACATTTATTTATTCAATAGACAGAGGGCCTCTTCTGTGGTAGGCTAGGCTTTATTTTAGGAAAGTTGGGATACAGTAGCGACTAAAATACAGGAACTGTCTGGTGAGGGAGATAACCAAGTAAGCAGACAAATATTAACACTGAATGGAATGGTCATATGTATTTAAAGTAGTTGGTAATCCCAAGCTAGTTTGTTTTAAAGAAGTGTAATGTGATAACTCAAGTACAAGTAGGAGCTAGCTGTAAATGGGCTGGGTGCAGGAGAAGGGTTCCAGGAAGACTGAGCAGTCTGCAGAAAGACTTGATGATAAGAGGAGTTTGAATTGTGACTGTTTTGGTTTACCTGGAACATAGAAGTTCAGAGGTTGTGAGAGGTGAGGCTAGAGCGAGATAAGCATGGTCCAGGTTGTAAGGTACTGCCTGTGTTTAGAAGCAGATGCTGTTTTATAATTTTATGACTTGACTCTAATATTAGAGTGAACTTAATTTTCTATTTGAAAGTACTAAGGAGTATTTTGGGGAAAACATGGAATAAAATAGCTTAATATACCGTAAATGTCTATTTTAGTAATCTCAGTTAACACATGTTGTGTTTTTCTTCACATATTAGATGTTTCAAAGTAAATTTAGTTTCTGATGTAAGGCCAAATATCTGAAGCCTTTAATTTTTTTTTTTGTTAAATTTTCTTTTCAGTGTATAATGCTGTTGGATTAGCTGCTTATGAGCTATTTGATAGTGTTGACTTTGATCAGTGGTTTAAAAACCAGCTTCTTCCAGAATTACAGGTCATTCACAATAGGTAGGTGTAAAATTTTGTTTATTTTACTGATTTTCTAATGAAGGCAGGAAGGCATTAAAATTGCTTATAATTTTTAAAGAGTGACTGTGGCTTAGCAGGTAATGAGTAGTATAGAAAACAATGTAAGAATAATTTATTATTTTTTTAAAGAGAGAGAGAGAAAAGAATCAGTTTTATTTATTTTTTCATCTGACACTTAGTTTTGAATGTGGTCCTGGGGTTCAAACCCAGGTTCTTGCACATTCCAGGCAAGCGCTCTACAGCTGAGCTACCTCTCCTGCCCCATACTATGATTTTTTTAACTGAAATGTGAATAAGAGTTGGCATGAATGTTGCTTTATTTCAAATGTGAATCTTGACATCTGGGAGATATTTGTTATTTAGGATAGTTTGCAGGAGTAAAAAAAGTACAACTTTATGCAAAGGTTCGAAAGATGGAAGTCTTTGAGTTCCAGAAAGAAACTGCACAAAAGAAAGAGAATTGGTAGGGATTAGGCTCAAATGTCAGAAGTGTCCTAACCAAATAGCATCAATGGAAGGTGAGTGCTTTGGGGTCAGACAAAGCATATTGCAAGTGTTTGCGAAGAGAGAATTGCCTAGAAGTTTTTGTGTAAACTTTAAATTTTATCAAAGTGCCCAACTCAAAAGTACAGATCCATATGACATTTAATGGCACTTTTGCCCGGTTCTTATGTTTTATATACATTTAAGCACTTC
The DNA here is from genome assembly GCA_004027875.1 of Aplodontia rufa. Lineage (NCBI taxonomy): Eukaryota > Metazoa > Chordata > Mammalia > Rodentia > Aplodontiidae > Aplodontia > Aplodontia rufa. The sequence goes on from PVKS010019701.1 coordinate 33,739, forward strand.
ACATATTTTAAGCTTAGGTATTGAATGAGTAGAGGAAAGGAAAGGTCTTTCAGAGCTTCTTTATAAATTTCCTATATTTAGAGACTATAAAAAATATTCAAGGAGGATTTTGGTTCTTGGTGTGAAGGGTATAGTTCTATCACTTTACTTCTGTGTACCTGGTGCCTATTAGAATCTTTAGCATATAGTCATAGATTAGTTAGTATTTGTTCACCAAATTACAGATCGAATAGAAGGATACCCGTATACAGATAATTTTGTAAATATTTAGAGCTACAGAATTATAGAACTGGAGATGCTTTAAAAGTAACTTTTACCACTGAGTAGCTATTTATATTCTCATATTTTTGAATCATTTCTTCAGCGAACAAATGTTTTTAACACTTAGAATTTGTTATGTCCTGTAGAGCCAATAGTGAATAAAATACCCTCAGACTTTGACCTCAGGGTGCTAGTGGAATGATGAAGAGGAAATCTTCACTGAGGAGATAAATTTGAGGTTTAATTGTCCTTAAATCCTGAAGGTTATTTAGTTAAAGATGCCCACTGTCTAATACAATAGCTCCCCTCATATGGCTGTTGAGCCCTTGAAATATGCTTAATACACTGAAATAATGAATTCAGTTTTAGTTAATTGAAATTCAAAAATGGAAACTATAAAAATATGTGTATTAATTTCATATTGAAATGCTAATTTCAGAATATTGGAATAAATAAAATATTACTAAAATTGCCTATTTCTTTTTACTTTAATGTGGATACTAAAAAATTTAAAATTATCTATTTGGCTTTCACTTTTTTTCTCTTAAACAGTGGATCTAGGCTATTGTTTCTCAAACTTTACACATAATTCGCTTGGTAGGTAATCTTGTGAAAATGCAGATTTTTGTGTAATAGGTCTGGATCAGATTGTGCAGTTTTTTCTCGTACCCCCAGAATGCTGATGATGCTGGTTCAGGAAGCATACACTTGGAGGATCAAACTGATACTAATTTTAAGTTGGTCTGGAAGTGACTCTGACCTTGGAATTTGACCATTCTGAGATTTATTCTTTGTATGAACAAAGTCAAATATGGTAATACCCAAGGTCTCAGTCCAAAAATTGATGGTTCCTTCACCTCACTTTACAAAATTCTTGTTACTTCTGCTTCTGTGACTTTGTTTAAATAGTTCCTGTAACTTAAATTGGCATTTTCATGCATTTCTGCTCAAGAGCTATTGATCTTAAGATCCTGTTCAAAATCTCTCTTTGCCCATTCTTCTCTTCCTTTCTGAAATCCTAGTATACCACTTTGAGCTATTTAATTCACTTAGGTGTTATAAATTTTGTGATGCCAGGGAATTTTTACGTTTTTTTTTCTTTTTGCAACTTTTATTTTTTTTTTCCATGTGCTTGTAACATCTTTTAATATTTTAGTTTTTTTAAAAAATAATATGGTGTGTTCATTAGTTTGTTCCTTTTACATCAATATTTAAATATTTATCATCTTGCCCATAAGTTTTTTTTAATAAAGAGAGAGGGACAATGAGAGACAGAAAGAGATCATCAATTTTTTAAAATTTAATTTTCCTTTGGCTTTCATTGCTCTGAGACTTCATTGTATATGTGGTGTTGGGGTTTTTTACTTGAGTACTCACACATGCCAGGCAAGCGCTGTAACCATTGAACCACCATTCCAGCCTGCCAATACAAACTTGTATGAATTAGAAATTTTATGAATGGATATTTTGGACACAAATATTTTGAGCTTTGTGGTTTTTCTTCTTGCCTCAGGAAACTTGATTTCCTTTAGCAAAGACAATCACAGAGAAATAAATGTATGTAAATGTACTAAACATTTATAACTTTTAAAAATATGTGATTATTTTTAGAATCTGAGTCAGATTCTATGATAACCCAAATCAGCAATTTATATGAATAATTTTATATAATCCTAGATGTCTTTCATGATGTTCTGAAAATAATCTATGGGATCAACAGACATAGAATAAGAAAATTGAATACAGGAGCTTCTTTATTGTTAATTTTGGGAATCTCTGCAGCTTTAGGGTTTAGGGCGTTAGCACTATTTGTAGTTACTTGATGAAAAGAAATAGAGTTGCTTTTTTATGTACCTATGTTACAGTTCTTTGATGCAAAAAAGAATCAGGGTTAAAATACATGTACCTAAGAATTTTCATTTACTTAAATAAGGACTGTATTGGTAGTATTTTGTACTGTGGCATTTTTATAGGAAGCTTTATAGCTTTTATGTAAATGCAGAATGCACTTATTACTCCATTTTAGATTTAAATGATGAAATATACTAAGTGAAGTAGACTTCTCAAAATATTTAACATTTTACTTTCATGATTTTTACCTATCTAGGTATAAGCCATTGCGACGCAGGGTCATCTGGCTCATTGGTCAGTGGATTTCTGTGAAATTCAAGTCTGACTTAAGACCCATGCTGTATGAGGCAATCTGTAACTTGCTTCAAGATCAAGATTTAGTGGTATGTTGCTTAAATTTCTTAAAATAATTTTAAAAAAATTTTTAACGTGCTAAACTTTGAAGTTCATAAAAATGTTCATTTTCGGGGCTGGAGAGGTGGCTCGGCGGTTTCGGCGCTTGCCTGGCATGCGCAAGGACCCGGCTTCAAACCCCAGCACCACGTACGCAACTGAGTGTTGGAGCCACAAAGGCCATGTGAAAAACTAAATAAAGTTGTTTCTCTCTTTCTCTCTCTCTCTCTTAAAAAAAAAAAAAAAAAGTTCATTTTTCAATAATGTGATATTCCTTGGTGAGCAGTTTGATTTGAGGGAAGAAAATCTTTTGATTATTATTTGCCCTTCCCATTAAGAATCATTGAAAAATAATGTAAACAAATTCTGTGATTGTAAAATAATAATAATAAGGCAGTTAATTTTTGAAGATCTTATTTTTATTTTTTTGGTACTGGGGATTGAGCCCAGGAGCTCTTTACCACTGAACTACATCTGTAGTCCTTTTTAGTTATTTATTTTTAATTTTGAGACAGGCTTCCACTCAGTTGCTGATGCTGGCCTCATCTGGTCTCATTGCAGGGATTAAAGGCATTGCAATTCCTCTATAAAGTTTATATTGTTTTTCATTTTCAGGACGGTCTTCATTATTGACACAGCACCAGTCTTTTTCACCCCTAGTGTTGATTATTTGTTCTTCATTTATGGAGTTTTCCTCCTTTGGAATTGCTCGCTGTTTTAGGAATTTTTATTTATGTGTTCACATAATACTCTTATTTTTTGTTACTGAAAGAGTCTGTGTTGCTGGTTTTTCTCCTTGAATGCAGTAGGTTTATTGTTTTACCGTATATGTCAGTTGGTTAAATAAACCCATGATTTTAAGAAGTTTAAAATTATATGGAACGATTTTCTTTTTTTTTTCTCCTCGTGTTCTAATGTATGAATGAATTTATTAGTGACTTCATATATATATTTTTGGTCTTGGACTTAGTGTTGATTCCAGTGTAGTCTTTAAGATAGTTTGGGTAAAATCAATAGTGTGTTCTTCTCTTTCACCCCTGATCCCTTATTTTTACTTTCAACTTGCCTGTTTTCCCAAGCAAAGGCTTGGGTCACACTTTGATCTTTTTATGTATTCATCATAACTAATAAACTTCTAGTAGTGTTCACTGGAAGAAAATGCATTTAGAAATATAAATTTATTGTAGAAATATGGTACATTCTAAAGATAGACAAAACTGACGTTTGTATTTTCTACTTAAGTATTATACACTTTGTGTAAATAATTGAGAATTTATTCTAGATATCATTCTGTAATGATTAAATAATTATCAATACCGGGTCATTGTAAGGGAACCCAGTTTTACTTAACTACTTTTAAGATTATGGCTTCCTTAATTTGTGTTGTACAAGCTTTGGAATAAAACTAAAGATGATGATGATGATGATGATGATGATTATTTTAAAGAGAGAGAATCAATTTTATTTAAATTTTCTTTTGGTTTTCGTTTTTCCAACAGTTACTTGTGTAGATGATACTGGGGGTTTGATGGGTCCTTGAACATGCCAGACAAGTGCTCTCTTGCTGAGCCACCACTCCAGTCCCTAAGATTTGAATTTTTGTTTTGTTAGTTGGAAATACTATTTGCTTTTCTGTCAGGAGTATTGGAGAAAAGAACATTAAATGACTTATAAATGTGTTACAAAAGGATTAAATTTCAATTAAATGGTTTTTGAGAATTAAAGAA
>PVKS010019702.1:0-37977 GCA_004027875.1 Aplodontia rufa
TATGGTTTTTGTCCTTGATTCTGTTTAAGTGGTGGATTACGTTAATTGTTTTGCGTATGTTGAACCAGCCCTGCATTCCTGGGATGAAGCCCACTTGGTCATGATGGATTATTTTCTGAATAAGTTTTTGAATACGGTTTGCTAGTACTTTGTTGAGGATTTTTGCATCCAAGTTCTTAAGGGATATTGGTCTGTAGTTTTCTTTTCTTGATGTATCCTTGTCAGGTTTTGGTATCAGAGTTATGGTTGCTTCATAAAAAGTGGATGCGAGCATTCCCTCCTTTTCAATTTCATGGAATAACTTAATAAGGAGAGGTGTTAGTTCCTCCTCAAAAGTGTGGTAAAAATCAGCGGAGAAGCTGTCTGGTCCTGGGCTTTTTTCCTTGGTAGACTTTTAATTGCAGTCTGGATTTCAGTGCCTGTGATTGGGCCATTTAGGACTTCAATATTCTCCTAATTCAATTTAGGGATGTTGTAAGTGTCAAGAAATTTATCCATTTCTTCCAAGTTATCAAATTTGGAGGAGTATAGGTTTTCAAAATATGATCTTATAATTTGTTGGATTTCCATGGTGTCCAAAATTTAAGTGCAAATTAAAGAAATTAAAATACTCAAAACAATTTTTTTAAGAGAGAAGGACAATGTGAGAGACAATCAATTTTTTTATTGAGTTTTTCACATGGCCTTTATTGCTCCAACATTTAGTTTTGCACATGGGTGCTGGGGTTTGAACACATGTACGTGCACATGACAGGCAAGCGCCATAACTGCTGAGCACCACTCCAGCCCCCACCGTCAAAACAATTTTTAAAAGGAAGAACAAAGAAGGAGCAATCATGCTATCAAATTTTAGGAAATACCAAAGGGAGTGACCAAGACAGGGTAATATCAGTGAAATGATAAATACCATAAAGCTCAGAAATAGACCAACTCAAATTCCATCAACTGATATTTGACAAAGATGCAAAGTCAATTCAATAAAGGAAGAAATCTTTTCAACTAAAACGAGTGATTCATATGCAAAAAAATAAATAAAAAAAAATAAAAAGAATCCCCCACCTATTTTCCACCTCATGTACAAAAATTAACTCAAATTGATCATAGGCCTGAATACAGAACATAAAACAGTAAAACTTCTGTTAGGGTTTGGACATGAGGTATCCCCCAAAGGCTTATGTAAGATAATGAAAGAATGTTCAAAGGTAAAATGATTAGCTTACGAGAGGTGTAACTATTTTATTAATTTACTAATGGAGATTAACTAGGTGGTAACTGCAGGCAGATAATGTGTAACTGAGGAAGAAGGACATTAACAGTATGACTTTGGGGTTTATATTTTCTCCAGGGTGAGCAGAGCTCTCTCTGCTTCCTGACTATCACGAACCAAACAGTTTTCTTCAACCATGCCGTTCCACTGTATTATATTTCCTCAGGAGCTCAGAGATATGATATCAGCCAGTAATGAATTTCTGAAACTATTAGCCAAAATAAACTTTTCCTCAATTGTTCTTGTTAGGTCTTTTGGTTACACAGATGAAAAGCTAACTTGCAATACAGCTCCTAAAAGAGAAACTGGAGAAAAATCTTTGTGACATTGGGTTTGGTAAAGAGTGAAACACCAAAAATAAGATCCATAGAGAAAGAAATTGACAAACATGGTAATAAAATTCAAAAGCTTTTGCTTTTCAAAGTGAATTATCAGACAAACCACAGACTTGGAGAAAATATTTGGAAAATACCTATTTGAAAAGGATTTCTATTCAGAATATATTTTTTAAACTCTGAACAACAAGACACAAGATAAGACACATTCCCCTGCCCCCCAAAATGGGCAGAAATACTGAATGGACATTTCATCAAAAATATATATAAGGTCAACAAACATGAAGAAATGCTCAACACCATTGGTCATTAGGAAAATGCAATTTAAAACAATAAGATCCCAACGTATGTGAATTTTTACACGAATAGGGGGAACCTTCCCTAGGATGCTGGGGGAACGTAGGGAGGGGGTCAGAGAGAAGGGTAGGGAATAGGAAGGATATCAAGGAGACCACAGGGAGGGAGTACGGGGGAATCAACTCAGTGGGGAACCTTCAACTTCAATGAGAACTCAATTAACACAGGGGTTAAATAGGGGGAAACATGGAACCATGGGGAACCCAAGGGGGGAAACCATAGTATGGCATCAGCCTTGGCTTGCTCAGTCATTATACTTTTGTTCTTGATTGTTGGATAATGATTCCCTCCTAACTGTAAGACCTTCTTTCACAAATAAAAAACAACAACAACAAAACAATGAGATCCACCAAATGCCTATTAGAATGGCTAAATTCCAAAATCTTGACAATATTAATTGACAGAGAAAATACAGAGCAACAGGAACTCTCATTTATTCCTGGTGGGAAAGCAAAACGCTCTGGCTACATTGTAGGATAGCCAGGTGTGTCTTACAAAGCTAAAATACAATCTCACCACACAATCAGCAATAAGACTTCTAGATATTCAACCAAATGATTTGAAAACAAGTTTATAGAAAACCTACACACAACTGCTTAGCACCTGTATTCATAAAGCTTTATGGGTAAAAATATGTTCAGGCAATGATAAATATGAGGAAAAGAAAACAAGTCAAGTAGAACTCAGACTTTTTGTTTCCTGGTTAATAAGGATACCAATTATTGTGATAAAAACAACTATAAAAGAAAGAGGTCTAGAAAGAAAAAAATTCATGATTTCTTTTTGACATGTTAGGTTTAGATGCCTACTATACATCCATATGAAGTTGTTAAGGAGGTAGCTGGTAATATTACAGTAATGAGAAGACAAGGCTAAAACTATTAATTTGTTACGCATCAGTGTCTATAAATGCTACTTAAAGCCATGTGACCAGATGAGAACAATCAGGGAGCAAGTAAAAATACTAAAGAGGGCTCAGCATTGAGCACTGGGACATGCCAAAATTTAGAGATTGAATGGGAAAAAAGAAAAACAAAACCCAAGAATGAAAGGAGCATTCAGTGAGGTGTGAGAAAAACCAAGGGAGTATAGCAAACTGCCGGACACGGTGGCATATGCCTGTGATCTCAGCGACTCAGGAGGCTGAGGCAGGAAGATTACAAGTTCAAGAGTCCTGGCAAATTAATTAGACCCTGCTTCAAAATAAAACTGAGTAAAATAGAAAGGGCTGGGCTGTAGCTCAGTGGTACAGTACACCTGTGTTCAATCCCCAGTACTAAGAAAGAGAGAGAAGTGGTGGGGAGAGATGCAGTTGAGGGGAGGGAATAATACATTGGAAGTCAAGCAAAGGTGTTTTGAGAAGAGAAGAATCAAATATATCAAATGTTGCGAGAATTACAGTATTATAGGAACTGAGAACTGATCCCTGGATTATGGTATAATTTTGCCTGGTATAATTTTGACCATTAAATAACTAACTTTGAGGAAGGAAAAATAGCTCATGATTTGCAATCAAAAGAATACCTCAATAACCCAAGATATGCCTACCTTTTGAGGACTGAGTTCCTAAACTGCTTTGGCTTTTTCAATCTGCCACAGTATGCCACACTCTTAAGTCTTCTCCTCTGCTTAACTCAACTTCATATCCATGACATCCCTGCCTGGTCTCTTAATCTGAAGCATAGTGTGTTTATCTCCCAGTTAGTTCCTGGATGACCCAGTTATTCCTTCCCTCTGCCAGACTTAAGGATTCTACAGATGGCTGCTATTCCATTCAGTCCTTCAAAGCTTACTTTCTGTTCTCTGTTCAGATAGCAGCCCAACACTCCAATGAGCCCATGCAGACTTTGAAGGCACACCAGGGAAAACTAAACTTTTCCTGGTACTTGTTGATTAGAGTTGAAACATCATGGTGAATATAAAAAGTGCTTTAAGAGAACCAAAATAAAACAAATCCTATTATAGAAGATGTTAAGATAGAGAGATACCTTCACTATTAAGAATCCAAAACAGCACAAGTAGTAGGTTAAATTGAAAAAAAAATCCAAAAGACTGTGGATGCTGTTTCTTATTTGTAAAGACAGGAGCATGACAAAGGCAATGGGAATGTTAAGTGGCCTGTGTGAAAACAGTGACCAAAATTAGACATAACAAAATGAAGTTCAACTCAGGATTCTTAAATGGATCTAAACAGATTCAGTACTATGGCTAACATTAGTGGAAAAAATTTTAACATGACACTTATTAAAGAATAGTTACTAACTAAAACACTTTTTCATCAAATAAACTAGTTTTTCTCTCTCCCTTTTTATTTAAACATAGGCCTTTCAAAAAAGAAATCCCTTTATTTAATAGCCTTAACTGGAAATACTCCGAAGAAAAAATTGACTATTTGTCTCCCATAATGCACTATACTTTGCATAAAAAGAGGGCATTACTTATCCATGACCAATACTGCTTTCCTACACACACAAGAAAGGTGCTGATGTGTACTATCCATACTCTTATGACCATTGGTATAAAACACCTCCAGGTTGGAGTACCATTTGTAGTCACAGAATGAGGTGAGACTACACGATCCTCGGAATTAAAGAATCTATGTCTTTGGCACAGTGGGTTAATTAACATAGCCAACTCCTATGAGAAGATGAAATGCAGGAGGGACCATACTGTAAACTTTGATCTTCTTAACCACATTCCACTCACAGGCTTTTAGGAAATACCAAACTTCTTGAAACTTGAAACCATAAGCAATCTTTTCTGTGAGTACAATCCACTGAGGAGTATGTTCATAGCTTTAACTTAGGAATTGGCATACAGTTCTCTCCAGAGAGTCAAATACTAAGTGTGTAAAGCTCTATGGGACACCTGGTCTCTGCTACAACTACTCAACCCTACTACTGGAGTAAATACAAAAGAGTCACACAATGGTAAATTAACGGAAAAGACTATGTTCCAAAGAACATTAATTACACTAATTAGGTGAAGACGGAATTGGTCCACAGGTCATAATTTGCCAACCCTTTTGTAATCCATCACTCTTAGTGATTTGCCAACCCATATGTAATCCATCCTTCTTAGTCATTTCCTTCCAGACATCAAGACTCTGAAGTGCAAGTACTTCTAATTTCAGAGCAATTTTAATATCCATTTAAATGTATTAAAAGAATAAATTCCCTTGTCTTTAACCTCCTCACTTTCAATGACCTATTCTAACAAATTTCATCAATTCTATGGCTAATTCTGGCATTATCAAAAATGGTTTCTCTTCTGAAATCATTACTTCTCAAAATTTATTGATTTAACAAAGTATTTACCACCAGATATTCTCTAGGTCCTAGATATTCCATTTATTGGACCACATAACCACGAATCTTTCATTTTCTTAACTTTATTTTATATTCAATATCCTAAACTTCAACTACTTTCTCAAATTAATTCGAAGTCTCCTTTTGTTGGACATCAGTAAATAACTTTATTGCAGAGCAACATCCCCCACATTCCCTTCATATGTATAGAATATTCCACCCCAAACCAGCGGAATACACCTTCTTCTCAACAGCACATGGTTCCTTCTCCAAAACAGATACTATACACATTTTATATTATTTTGTTAAAAACTTGTATGGGAGATAGAACATGGTGGCCACCCCAGCAGCAGTGACTCCTAGACACTACTGAGAGTCACCTCACACTGCAGGACTGCAAGCGGATTCCCACAAGAGACCCTAATACCTGAAGAAACTGACACGCTTAAAAACGACTATTTGCTTGGTATCATACTACACAGTGAGAGTTCTCTCAAAGAAAGCTGCCACTATTGGTGCTAATCATCAGCTCATCTGTATTAGTTGAAACAGACTAGTATTTGCACCTATATCCTCTCAAATTCTCACAGAACCCTCTGGCATCTTTAGGTCTATATTGACCAAATAACTCCTCTTCACAATGTAAAATGTCAAAGAAGCTCCAATTTCTCCAACAAGAGTAACAAGGCTGAAATAAAGACAAGCTCTCTGACTCAGAAAATGAGGAAAAGGGGAAATAACTGTCCTCTTCAACACCACAGCTCTCCACCTAAGGATCCCATAGCGGGGGCGCTAGATGAAAACCTAACACATAATAGCAGCATTATGATTAGTAATGCAATCAAAGAGTTGAGAGAGGAAATAAGGAAAGAGATCAAAGAGCAATTTCAAGAGATGAGAGACAAATTCTACAGAGAAATTAAGAATCAATTCCAGGAGATGAAAGATCAGCTATTCAAGGATATCGACATTCTGAAAAAAGATGTAGCAGAGCTAACAGGATTGAAAAACACGGTAACCAATTCAAATCTTCACTGGAAGACACCAACACCAGAGTAAACTCCACTGAAAATAGAACTTCAGGGCTTGAAGAATGAGTATCGGACAATGAGGATCTCCTAAACAATGTAGAAATCAAAGAAGAAAAACAAGATAAACAGCTTATTTTACATAATCAGAATTTCCAAGTAATATTTGATGAGATGAGGCGTAATAATCTGAGAATCATTGGCCTGGAGGAACACTCTGAACAGCAAACAAGGGGATTCAGGAACCTTTTAAGCAAAATCATAAGTGAGAACTTCCCTCATTTTGCTATTGATCTGGAATACCACATCCAAAATGCTTATAGAACACCAAATAGTCCTAATCAGTGGAGAAATTCACCAAGACATATCATTTACAAATTGAATAACAGAGAAATTCAAGAGAGTATTCTAAAAGCTGCTAGAGGAAAGCCCCAAATCACATTCAGAGGCAAACCAACTCGGATCACTATGGATTTTTCAGAACAATGAAGGCTAGAAGAACTTGGAACAATATCTTTCAAGTGTTAAAAAATAACAACTTTCAACCAAAGATAATATATCAGGCAAAACTCAGCTTCAAATGAGAAGGGGAAATTAAATACTTTAACGATAAACTCATGCTTCCAAGATACGTGAACACTAATCCCGCTCTACAGAGCATTCTCAAAGATGTTCTCCATTTAGAAAATAATGCCAACGATACGCTAAATCCTTAAACAAGGGCGAGTCAGTAATCATACTATACAAAAACTGACTTTCAAGATGACTCAAAATTCTGTAATAGATACAAAGTCTGTGAATCAGCCTCCTATATCTATCTATTCTATCCTTGAATGTGAACAGTTTCAATGCCCCAATTAAAAGACACAGACGGACCCACTGGACAAAAAAACAAATCCAAGAATATGTTGCCTGAAAGAGACACATTTGACACTCAAAAATAGACACAGGCTGAAAGTGAAAGGATGCAAAATGTCTACCAGGCCTGTGGCCCAAAAAAGCAAGCTGGTGTAGCAATTCTAATTTCTGACAAAATTAATTTCCAACTAAAACTAGTCAGAAAGGACAAAGAGGGTCACTATATCATACTAAAAGGGACAGTCCATCAAGAAGATATAACATTAATTAACATTTATGCCCCCAATTACAACCCCCCCAATATATGGAAAAAATACTTAAGGACATTAATACCCTCATTGATCTCAACACAATAATCCTGGGGGACTTCAACACACCACTATCAACTCTATAGACAGATCATCAAAACAAAAAATTAATAAAGATGTCTCCAATCTGGACTACTCTATTAATCAATCGGGCTTAACATACATTTACAGAATATTCCATCCTAAGGACAGCTGAATTTACCTTCTCATCGGCCCATGGATCTTTCTCTAAAATAGACCACAACATAGTTCACCGGGAAAATCTTATCAAATATAAAAAAGTGGATGTAATCCCATGTATTCTGTCAGATCATAATGCTATGATCTTAGCAATCAACAACAAGAGAAACAACAGAAACTATTCAAACACTTGGAAATTGAATAATTACCTCTTAAACAAAGGATGGGTATAAGAGGAAATGAGAACAGAGATTATGAAGGTTTTGGAATTGAACGAGAATGAGGAAACAATATACCAAAACCTCTGGGACAGTATGAAGGCTTTCTTAAGAGGTAAATTTATAGCACTGAGTGCATACATCAAAAATCTAGAAAGAGACCACATTAATAGCCTTATGCTTCAACTCCAACGACTACAAATGGAGGAACAGTCCAACCCTAAATCTAACAGAAGACAGGAAATCACCAAAAACAGAGTTGAAATCAACGAAATTGAGAACGAAAAAGCTATTCAAACTATTAACAAATCTAAGAGTTGGTTCTTTGAAAGAGTTAACAAAATCGACAGACCCCTTGCCAAACTGACCAAAAAGGAAGATCGAAATGAAGTAAATCAACAAAACAAGAGACAAAAATGGGGATATCACCAAAGACTCATCCAAGATACAGAAGATTATCAGAACTTATTTTGAAAACTTATACTCTGCCAAATTTAATAACCTCCAGGACATGGACAGGTTTTTAGACACACGTGACATCTCCTCTTTAACACAGGAGGACACTAAAAACCTCAACCAACCTATCACAGAAAGAGAAATTGAAGCAGCAATCAAAGCTCTCCCAAAAAAGAAAAGCCCAGGTCTGGATGGATATACAGCAGAATTCTACCAAGCCTTCACAGAAGAACTAACACCGATGCTCTACAAGCTCTTCCAGGAAATTGATAGAGAGGGATCACTCCCAGACACTTTTTATGAAGCAAAAATTACACTGATTCCAAAGCCCAACAAAGACACATCAAAGAAAGAAAACTACAGACCAATTTCCCTGATGAACACTGATGCAAAAATCCTTAATAAAATTTTAGCTGATCGGATACAAAAGCACATTAAAAAGATAATTCATTATGATCAAGTGGGCTACATTCCAGGAAAACAAGGCTGGTTCAATATACCCAAATCAATAAATGTAATTCACCACATAAACAGAATTAAAAACAAAAATCATATAATCTTCTCAATTGATGCAGAGAAAACATTTGATAAAATTCAACAGCATTTTATGCTCAAAACTTGGAAAATATAGGGATCAAGGGAGCATAATTTAACTATGTCAGATCCATTTATGACAGACCCATAGCCAACATTATCCTCAATGGAGAAAAACTGAAAGCATTTCCACTGAATTCAGGTATGAGACAAGGCTGTCCGCTATCCCCACTCTTGTTCAATATAGTCCTTGAAACCCTTGCCAGAGCTATCAGGCAAGACAAGAAAATCAAAGGTATTCACATAGGAAAAGAGGAACTTAAGTTATCTCTATTTGCAGACAACATGATTTTATACCTAGAAGACCCAATAACATCGGCCAGAAAACTCCTAGAGCTTATAGGTGATTTTAGCAAAGTAGCTGGCTACAAGATCAACTCCAGCAAATCACTAGCATACCTTTACTCCAGCAACAAATCCGCAGAAGAAGAAATCAGGAAATCTCTCCCATTCACCATCACTTCCAAAAAAATGAAATACTTGGGCATTAACCTTACAAAGGATGTTAAGGACCTCTACAAAGAAAACTATCAAACACTAAATAAAGAAATTACAGAAGACCTGAGTAGATGGAAAAACATTCCATGCTCATGGTTAGGCAGAATTAATATAATAAAGATGGCCATTCTACCCAAAGCCCTAGATTCAATGCAATCCCCACCAAGATAGCTATGGCATTCTTCACAGATATAGAAAAAGCAATTCTCAAGTTCATATGGAATAACAGGAGACCCAGACTAGCCAAAACATTAATCTATAGAAAGGAAGAAATAGGGGGTATCTCAATCTCTGACCTGAAATTATATTACAGAGCTGTAGTAGCAAAAACAGCATGGTATTGGTATCAAAACAGAACCGAAGACCAGAGGAACCGAATACAAGATCCTGAGACAAATCCCCATATCCTTAACTATTTGATATTTGGTAAAGAGGGCAAAAGTGTAGTGTGGAAGATAGCCTGTTCAACAAATGGTGTTGGACAAACTTGACAGCCATATGAAGACAACTGAAGCTGGATCCTTATCTTTCACCCTGCACAAAAATTAAATGAAAATGGATCAAAGACCTGGATATGAAGCCTACAACTTTAAACTTACTAGAAAAAGAAGTAGGGTCAACAATATAGCATATAAGAGTTGGCAACTACTTCCTTAGCAGAACTCCTATGGCTCATTCTATAAAATCAAGAATAAATAAATGGGATGCAATTAAACTAAAAAGTTTCTGCACAGCTAAAGATCTAGTCAAGAGCATCAAGAGAGAACGTACAGAATGGGAGGAAACTTTTGCCTGCTACACCTCGGACACAGGGCTAATATTCAGAATGTACAGGGAAGTAAAGAAACAAAACTCCAAACCCACAAATAATCCAATCAATAAATGGGCTAAAGAACTCAAAAGGAACTTCTCTGCAGTGGCAGTCCAGACAGCCCATAAATGTATGAGAAAATGCTCTACATCATTAGCTATAAGGGAAATGCAAATCAAAACTTGAATGAGATACCACCTCACTCCTGTTAGAGTGGCAAAAATGAAGAATACAAACAAGACAGATGCTGGAGGGGCTGTGGGAAAAGAGGAACACTGTTACGCTGCTGGTGGGACTGCAAACTGGTTCAGCCACTCTGGAAAGCAGTGTGGAGAATCCTCAAAAAATTAAGGATGGAACCACCTTATGACCTAGCTATCCCACTCCGGGGTATTTTCCCAAAAGAGTTAGAATCAGCGTATAATAGTGATCTGGCTTCCTCAATGTTTATAGCAGCTCAATTTACTATAGTTAGACTATGGAACCAACCCAGATGCCCCTCACTCGACAAGTGGATACAAAAACTTTGGTACATATATACAATGGAATACTACTCAGCCATTAGAGAAGATGATATTATAGCTTTTGATATCAAATGGATGGAGATGGAAAGAATTATGCTTAGTGAAGTATCCCAATCTCAGAGACTCAAGGGTCAAATGGTTTCTCTCATCTGTGGATGCTAGAATATATGGGGAAGCAGTAGGGTAGATGGCTAACCTAACAATACTTCAAATTGAATGACTCTCAGAGTAATAGGGGGATGGCTCCCTAGGATACGTGGAGGTGTAAGGAGAATGGGGAGCGGGGAGGGTGTATGAAGAACTCATAGTAGACTGGAGAGTGGGAATATGGGGGAACCATTCCAGAAGCCAATGTCATTCCTCCACGAGATACCCATTTAACGCATGAGTTCTTCTGGGGGAAACTGCACCAGGTGAAACCCAAAGTGGTCATCCATGTTTTGGCATTACCCCTGGATAACAAAGTATATATACATTGATTACTGTTGGTTTGATAATGTTTCTCCCTCAATTGTATCCCTATATACTTCTAATAAAAAAAATAAAGAAAAAGAATAAAGAAAATAAAAAGGCCCAGCTTAATAGAACCCCTCAGTGTACACATGGAAAGTTCTAGGATTAGTAAGAATAAAGAGATGATGTTGGATCAGGAAAAAAAAAAAACTTGTATGGTTGTTCAAAAATAAAAAATAAAAAAAATCAATGAGTGAGATGTCATAAAGCTATGGGGGAATCATCTCAGAAGGAGATCTCTGTCCTCCAGGAGATATCCATTTAACTCATGAGTTCTTCTGGGGGAAACAGCAACAGGGGGAACCCAAGCTGGGCATCCTTTATATGGCATTAGCCCTGGATAACTAAGTATATATACATTGGTTCTTGAATGTTTGATAATGTTTCCCCCTCAATTGTTTCTCTATATCCATCTAATAAAGAAAAAAAAAAAGCTTTTGCACAGTCAAGGAAATCATCAAAATTGTCAAGAGGCTTTCTACAGAATGGGAGAGAATCATGGCCTGTGATTCTTCTGACAGGGGACTAATATCCAGAATTTACAAAGTCCTCAAAAATATCAACCTCAAAAACACAAACAACCCAATCAATACATGGACCAATGAGCTAAATAGAAACTTCTCAACAGAGGACATTGAACAAGCCAATGAATACATGAGAAAAGTGCTCTAAATCTCTAGTAATCAGAGAAATGCAAATGAAAACTACATTAAGATTTCACCTCACGCCAGTCAGATTGGAAAAATGAAGTATATAAACAATAATAGATGCTGGAAGGGTTGCGGAGAGACAGGAACACTAGCACACTATTGGTGGAACTGCAGACTAGTACGGCCCTCTGGAAAGCAGTGTGAAGAATCCTCAAAAAACTAGGGATGAACCCATCATATGATCCAGCTATCCCTTCTCCTGGATATTTTTCCAGGGGAGTTGGAATCAGCAAATTACAGCGGCACAACAAAATCCATGTTCATAGCAGCTCAATTTATAATAACTAAATTACGGAACCAACCCAGATGCCCCTCAGTGGATGAATGGATCGAAAAACTGTGGTGTATATATACCATGGAGTTCTACTCAGCAATTATAAACAATGATATTGTAGCCATTGAAGGTAAATGGATGGCGATGGAAGAAATCATGTTGAGTCATGTTAGCCTAACCCAGAGAATTAGGGGTCAAATGTTTTCACTGATCTGTAGAGGCTGGAGCTAAACCCAGGCCTGTGTGAAAGGTGGTCAACCCCCATGTATTAAAGTCAGGAAAGTTGTAGTAACTTAGGGCATTCATATAGATGTATCATGGCGGACGGGGGAGGAGGGAGACGTAAGGGTGGGAGAATAGGGTGGTATTTAGGGAGTAAATCTAATTTAAGAATATATACATATCATATTGTTACTTTGGATGCATTTTTTTATTGTAAAATAACTAAATTTCTTAATAAAAAAAAGATGAGGAAAACATCAGTATCAAAGTAAAAAAAACACTGGCAAAGGAAAATCTTTGTCAAGTTGAATCGCCAGTCATGCCCACAAAAATTTGTAAAACAATCTCTTCTTTATCCATAGCTCTTTTTGAAATGGCTAAGGAGAACTGCCTTTCAGTTTTCTAGAATTCACTTGGTTTGGGTGAGAAGAAGTTTACGACACACCCTTATTTCTTGAAAGAGTCCATAGTGTGACTAAATATTCTGTATGTGCATTTTTAGTAAAGTACTTGTATTTTTATGCACAAAGTTCATATTTTATTTTATAACATCTAAGCTTTCTCAATGTCGTGTGATGATAATTTATCCTAGGACGTAAAGCTACCTCTTATTAGCCAATTAATAAATATCCTTTTGTTATAAATACAGAAAAGATGTATCTTGGTCTTGGAATTGTTTTATCTCTGGGCAGTGTATATCAGGAGTTATTCATTAGCCTGGGAGCAGATGGACAGAAAGAAGCACACAAGGAAAGAGGGAAACAAGTGCTCAAAGATTGACATTCTGATGCCAGGCACTTATCCATGTGCCTCTTTTGCTGTACTACGGGAATACTTTAATTCACTGGGTACATATTTTCTTGCTAATATTTTAGTAATAGAAATCTGATAATGAACTTTCTTGGAGACACTATGCTTGGTGTACTATGCTGTTTCATGTCTCAATTCAAATTGAATACTCATTCCATTAATACAATGGAATGCAGTATTTTAGCGGTAACCCTGTCAATACATCTATCTAGAGGCCTGTTGTCATTACTATCTTCAGTGAAATTTTTCTCCCTAAGAAAGGCAGGATTACAATTTTTTCTTACAGACTGAGTTGGTACAGTATATTCTATGTTATCAAAAATGTCTACATAAACTGGGAAAGGTGGCACATGCATGTAATCCCAGCAATTCCGGAGGCTAAGATAGAAGGATCGGCAAGTTCTTGAAAACGTGAAGCCAGGCATAAAGAAATCTATACTTTCTGAGTCCATTCTTCATAGAACCTACCATCAAGGACCTTATGCCCCACTGTGAGAAGGCCTGAACTAGACAAATGAAAATAGAACAAGAGTGAGATTGAGAGTAAAATCAAAACAGACAGCATTTAAGTGTACAAGAGGGGTAGGTGTGAGGGCAGAAAAGAGAGATGACATGGAACAGTGCTCTAACTATAAACCACATGAATGAAGCAATTTTGAAAGTTGTAGGCATCATAGTCACCCATCCAACACTATAGTTAAAGGACTTTTAAACCTATCCATGCAATATTAAGAAATAAACTGGTGTTGATTTAAGATACTTTTTGGACAAATTTTACATGGCAACTCAAACAGGTTTTTAATAAATGTGGGAAATTAAAATCATTAAAAAATTCTGTTTAAAGCTTACCTTGGTGTTTGCCATGTCCACAATATACTGGTCTCCCTTTATACACTCCATTACTTCAAAACCATCTCTATCAATCACCTTGGCCTGTGAGCTTCCAGACACAACAAGAATCATGTCTCCTGTGTTACTGTACTGTAACGACTTGATCTGATGACTATGCAAAAGAAAAACAGTCTAGTGAGACACTGAGTGTGATGTTGGTACTTTTACTACTTTAAGAACCGCCAGAAAGAAAATGTTATGCAACTGCACAAATTGATAATTCTATAAATCAGAAACAACCACCTCAAATGGTTCCTCAAAATCCATTGGATATTCTGTTAGCTCTCTCTTCCCACTCTCCGCAGCAATCTATTACAATCTTACGGACTTACCTTATACCTTCAATCCAACTAATTGTCTTCTATCAGCTGCTGAATCATCTGGCTCTTTTCCAGAAGAAATAAATAAGAGCTACCTGACCTCCTCCCACTAATGTTATATACTCACCTGCCCCTGAACTTCTCTCTTCCTCCTCTTCACTTCTGGTAGTAAAAATTAAACTCTTCCAGCCCAAGATAAATTATGCCGTCTATATACTAGATTCCATTCTTCCCAATCTCCAAGTTGGAGAACTATTTAGCAGTTTCACATAGAGTTAAACATGCATCTATCCTAAGACCCAATAGATCTATTTGTAGGTGTGTTCACATAATCCACAAGAAGGGTTTTATAAGCGGCTGGAGCAGTAGCTCAGCAGTTGGAGAGCTTGCCTGGCATAAGTGAGGACACGGGTTTTACCCCAACTCCACATACTCAGCTAAATGTTGAAGAAAGAAGGTGCAGATGAAAAAATAAATAGCTGATTCTTTCTTTCCCCTTTCTCCCTCCCTTTCTCTCTCAAAAAAAAGTATTAAAAAAAGGCTTTTACCAAAATAAAAAAGTAGCAGTCTTGTTATTTTATAACTAAAAATTGGAAACAATAATCAAATTTGTATATTTTATATACTGTATATATAATTTCTACATATGGCATATTCATGCAATGAAATACATGCTGTAACACAGATGAATCTCAAATATTTAATTGAATAAAATCAAACAGATACAAAATACATAATTCCAATTATACAAAGTCAAATAATAGCAAAATACTGTAGCAATAAAAGTCAAAAAGTGCCAGGTATGGTGGTGCACCCCTTTAATCCCAGCTACTTGGAAGGATGCGGTAGGATCACAAGTTCAAGGCTAGCAGGGGCAATGCAGCAAGACCCTATCTCAAAATAAAATAAAATAAAAAGCACTACAGATATAGCTCAGAAGTTGTGTGCTCACCTACCACGCATGAGCCCCTGGGTTTAATCCCCTGGAAAGGAGTGGTGGGATTACTTGCCCTTACGGGGAAGAAGGACATGAACTGAAAAGGGGATCAAGAGAACTTTCTAGAATGATGGATATGTTCCCTTTCTTATTTTGAATGGTGGTTATATAAGTGCAAATATCAAAACCTATCAAGTCTAGCACTCAGGAATGACAAATTATTGGATGTAAACTCTACTTCAATAACATTGTTATTTAAAACTTTGAACATCCATTAGCAAATTTTTGAAATATCCTAAAAAAACTGGGAAGAAAGTGGAATATTCTTAATCTGATATCATTAAGAAAAGACTTTAACAAACATCTTCTTTAATGTTAACATGTCAAAAGCCTTCCTCCTAGCACCAGGAACAAAACAAAGATCTATTTTCACCACTTCTATTCGACATATAATAGGGGGTCCTTGCCAGTGCACTATGACAAGAAAAAGATCATTTGATTTATGATGAAGGTGATGGAAAAAGATTCTTTTCAGCTAAGTTTACTTTAAATGAATAACTAGATAATTAAACAAATATTTGTTCCTATTTTACACCATACATAAAAATAAATTTCAAGTACAATGCATGACTTTGATCGTTATTTTAAAGGTAATGTAATTAAACTTCTAAAAGATAAGATTGATGTCACTGAATTAAGACATTTTTTTCTAAAACACAGCACGCACGCACACCAAAAATAAAAAAGGAAAAAAAAAAACTCCAACCAGAAAGTATTTTAAATTTTAACATCATTAAAATTAGGAACTTCTATTCCAAAAAGACAATGAAATAACAAGTCACTGGTTGAAAATGAAGACGTACGTGCCTCATATTTAACCAATGTAGTCCTCAGATTCACAACAAAAATAAAAACAAAAAACTCATAATACAACTGGAAACACTCAACTCCAGTGAGAAGCCCAACTAACTATACACAGGCAAGCAAAGAAACTAAGAAATTTCAAAAATCAATATACCTACATATGCTCATTTCTATCTATAACATGGGGGTATTAGAGAGGAGACATGATAGCAGGGAATAGATGAGGGGAGGAGATGCTGGACTGGGATCAGCTTTAACTTACCTTGTCAACATCCATGTATGCATGAATATGTAACAATGATTCCCTCCAATATGTAAGACTATGTCAAACAAAATTTAAAATAGGTAAGGGGAAGAAAAGCAGCTAGTAGAAAAATGGTCAAACAACTTCCAAACATCCTGTCATATTACAAAAACTTGTCTAATCCCAATATTCATCAGGAAAATTCAGAAGAAGAATGAGATAATACTATATAGCCAACAAAATAACTAAAATTTAAGAGGTTGACAATAAATACAAAGTATTTACAAGAATGTAGGGTAACCTTTTTGATTATCACAGGAGAGTAAAATGGCATAATCACTTTCAAAATCTGTTAGAATCTACTAAAGCAGAATATATTCACAACCTACGACCAAACATTCCCCCCATAAGTATGTACCCAGCACCAATGCAAATATGTATTCCATAAGACCTCTAAGAAGAGTATTTACAACAAAACTAGTTACAGTAGCACTAAACTGGAAACAACTCAAACATTCACAGACAAAAAATACGTAAGTGGATATATATTTATAAAGTAGAATACTGCAAGTAATTAAAATAAACAAATTTCTGCCATATACAACATGGATAAATATTACAAATATAATAAAAAGGAGTCAAACAAGAACATGTACTTTGTTTCTTCATTTTAAGTAATATTCAAATATGACAAAAGTAATCTATAGTTTGAGTCAGGAGGTAATATCTGGGAAATAAGTTTCTGACACTGAAACTATTTACAATACTGAAAGGATTGTAAACTATGTCTTTGATCTGGGCAGCAATTACAGAGATGTATTCATTTTATGATTACTTATCAAGCTATAACCTCAGATCAATGTATTTTGTTTTTTTAATTTATTTTAGAGAGACAGAAAATGAGAGAGAGAGAGAGAGAGAGAGAATCAATTTTATTTAGTTTTTCCATGTGGCCTTTGCTATTCTGACACTTCATAGTGTACATGGTGCTGGGGTTTGAACACATGTCCTTGCACATGCCAGTCAAGTGCCATAACTGCCGAGCCACTGCTCCAGACCCAGATCAATGTTATTTTCTAAATATCATGTTTTAACATTAAAAATACAAAAATGAGAGACATCTGAAGCAGTTTTACATTATGGCCATAAATTTACCAGAAAGGCCATCCAAGAAAGACTCCACCATATTTTATAGTTTAATGTAAACCTTAAGACTAGACAGATCTCAAGATAAACTAAGAAAGCAAAGTACTTCATACTTTTTGTGGTTTAAATTGTTTTGATGTTCAAATTGGTATAATACTGTTCTTTAAAATTACACACAAAAAATATACCCATTACTAAATAAGTTTAGTGTGCATAAATTAATGAGATTTTTATTCTAAAAAAGTGAACTTTTATTCATTAAAGAATAATTTAACTGGAAAATATGAGCAGAAGAATGTTCATTACAAATATAGGAAACATAAACGTTACCAAATATTCATAAGCATAAAAAGACCAGAAATAAAAGACTATTAGGATTGGGGTTGTGGCTGTCAAATGGTAGAAAAAATTTTGGCTTAGAGACTACTTATTTACTCAGGGATTAAAGATCAAATGAGGTAGTATTAGACCCAACAAAGGATTAGCAACATATAATCCAGGACAATCATAGATATGTACTAGGAAGGAGATGCAGAGGAGGCAGGTGGGGGAGGAGAAAGGGAGGGATCTGGTGGGTAAATCAGATTTAAGAATATATGCAGAGGGCTGGAGCGGTAGCTCAGAGGTTTGAGCACTTGCCAGGCAAGCACGAGGACCCGGGTTCAAACCCCAGCACCACGTACACAACTGAGTGTTGGAGCAACAAAGGCCATGTGAAAAACTAAATAAAGTTGTTTCTCTCTTTCTCTGTCTCTCTCACTGTCTGTCCCTCTCTCTTTAAAAAAAAAAAAAAAAAGGAATATATGCAGAGAATCTTCCTGCTATCGCGTTCAGATCTCTCTGTTTCACCCTCCGGGGCACATTACACTCTTTTATCTCACCACCAGCACAGAAAAAGAATTGCATTTTTCCTTGCCTCAAACATACATTGAGGCAAGCAAAAGTATATTAAAATAAATTTTAGCCATGAGGTAAATCATGCACATCCAGGCCGGTCAGCGTGGCAACCAGATTGGTGCCAAGTTCTGGGAGGTGATCAGTGATGAACACAGCATCAACCCCACTGGTACCTACCATGGAGACAGTGATCTGCAGCTTGACTGCATCTCTGTATACTACAGTGAAGTCACAGGTGGCGAATATGTTCCCTGTGCTATCTTGGCGGATCTAGAATCCGGGACCATGGACTCTGTTCACTCAGGTTTTTTTGGCCAGCTCTTCAGACCAGACAACTTTGTTTATGGTCAGTCTGGAGCAGGTAGCGATTGGGCCAAGGGTCACTATACAGAGGAAGCTGAGCTGGCTGACTCAGTCCTGGATGTGGTATGAAAAGAGGCAGAGAGCTGTGACTGCCTGCAGGGCTTCCAGCTTACCCACTCACTGGGAGGGGGCACAGGCTCCAGAATGGGCACCCTGGACATTAGCAAGACTCGTGAAGAGTATCCTGACTGCATCATGAACACCTTCAGTGTAGTGCCCTCACCCAAAGTGTCCAACACTTAAAAAAGAAAAATAATAATAATAACAAAGTGTCTGACACTGCAGTTGAGCCCTACAATGCCACCCTCTCTGTCCATCAGTTGGGAGAGAACACTGATGAGACCTACTGCATTGACAATGAGGCCCTTTGTGACATCTGCTTCTGCACCCTCAAGCTGACCACACCAACCTATGGGGACCTAAACCATCTTATCTCAGCCACCATGAGTGGTGTTACTACCTGCCTCCACTTCCCTGGCCAGCAAAATGCTGACAGTCAACATAGTGCCCTTCCTACGTCTCCACTTCTTCATGGCTGGCTTTGGCCCTCTTACCAGCAGTGGAAGCCAGCAGTATCGGGCCTCACTGTGCCTGAACAAAAAGCAAGCGGTCAACATGGTGCCCTTCCCACGTCTCCACTTCTTCATGCCTGGCTTTGCCCCTCTTACCAGCAGTGGAAGCCAGCAGTATCGGGCCCTCACTGTGCCTGAACTCACCCATTAGGTCTTCCATGCCACGAACATGATGGCTGCCTGTGACTCCTACCATGGCCGATACCTTACCGTGACTGCTGTCTTCCATGGACAGATGTCCATGAAGGAGGTAGATGAGCAGATGCTTAATGTGCAAAACAAGAATAGCAGCTACTTCGTGGAATGGAATCCCAACAATGTCAAGACAACTGTCTGTGACATCCCACCTTGTGGCCTCAAGATGGCAGTTACCTTCACTGGCAAGAGCACAACCACCCAAGAGCTGTTCAAGCACATCTCAGAGCAGTTCATTGTCATGTTCCACTGGAAGGCCTTCCTCCACTGGTACACAGGTGAGGATATAGAAGAGATGGAGTTCACTGAGGCTGAGAGCAACATGAACTACCTGGTGTCTGAGTATCAGCAGTACCAGGATGCCACTGTTGGGGTCTGACCTTCACTCCATTTCATCAGCTGCCCTAGAGTGATCTTATTACTATTTCCATAAGTTCCTTCAGGAAGGGCGGCTAGGTCCCGCTTCGTTAAGCTTCCTAATTGTTATGCAAAAAGATTAGGGTGGGTTGGAATATGCTAACCACAGGCTGTTCCCTAGTTGTTTGTCTGTACTCGAAATCTGCATAACCCCTGGCAACTCCCTTAAAAGGATTATTGATTCCTTGGCTGTCTCCCCTCTCTATAAAAACCCGTGTGCCTTGGTAATAAACCTGACTCTGGGCTACCATCCTCTGCATGTGGTTGACTCGTTTCCCTGGTAGGGAGGAAAGGGGGCCCCCGGGCGAGGGGGACCTGGGTTCCAGCTGTCGGCACTCAATCTCCTGAATCGCCCCCGGCGGGGAGGATCCGGCTGGTTCGGAACTACCCAGGGATGCCTGGGTAGCAACATGCCACCACAGAAGAGGAGGATTATTTCAGTGAGGAAGCTGAAGAGGAGGCCTAAGGCAGCTTCCCCCTCACAGGCTTCTTTAAAGTTCCCTAAACCTTCAGCTGCTCCTTTCTTCAGAATTTGTTTGTGCCTCTTTATTTTCTTTTTCCTTTTGGGAGAGTTGTAGAACAGTGCCTGACACATACTTAGGTGCTCAATAAATATTTCTTGAATGTCTCCTTTCCCTCCACTCTGGAAAACTTTGATTTCTTCTGGGCTACCCTGTATTTCCTTCTGACACCTACTTCTCACATCTCTCCAGTTAATATCTCCTGTTTTCAAAATGATTCATTCTCCCAAGAAGCTGGGTCTCATCCAGAACCCATTTAGAACTAGCTAGGTGCTAAAAATGCAGACAGTGGTCACCATCCTAAGCCAGATTAGTATGAGATAGAAGGTAGCAGTAGGTAGAAGTCACTTGTAGTGATAAGGATGGGATTTTCCATTCTAGGACAGTTTTAAAGAGGGGAATCCATTCTTGTAATTTTCAGACATTTCCATGCTCCACCTCTCGGCTTCAGGAGAGGTGTTAACAGTATTATTTCCATTTGCAGTCTCCGTCTCAGCTGTCCCAAGTTCTGCTCTCCCTATGGAGGAATCTGCCCCATTTTTGTCTGCTTACCTCTCTCAATGCATTTCAAAAGTGAGAAGGCCAGCCTTGGTCCCTAAGCCTCCAGAAATGTCCTCCCCTCCCCTGACCTTTTCTTTCCCCCCATCCAAAAAAGGAACATCCCTGATATGTGGAAAAGTATATACCATCACCTAAATGTGAGTTACTGTCCAGAGGAGGGGCAATAAGACACCTTTTTTTTTTAACATCTCATTGCTTTTTGCTATTGTTTTTTCTCCCTACCCGATTTTGTCCTATCCTTCACTTTAGATTCTATTTTGTGTTGAGCTTTCTGCTTTTTTTCATATTGAAAAGATGAAATTCTCTCAAGAGCCAAAAATAAATGGGAATTGGAAAAAGAATATATGCATATCATATTGTTACTTTATATACATTTTTGATTGTACAATAACTAAATTTCTTAATTAAAAAATTCCAGATATATATTGAGTTTTTAAAAGTTTACATGTATGGGGCAGGAGTGGTGGCTCGGCGGTTTCGGTGCTTGCCTGGAGAGTGTGAGGACCCAAGTTCAAACCCCAGCACTACATACACAACTAAGTGTTAGAGCAACGAGGGCCATGTGGGGAACTAAATAAAGTTGATTCTCTCTCTGCCTCTCTCACTGTCCCTCCCTCTTAAAAAAATAAAATAAAATAAAAATCAAAATAAAGTTTAAATGTAGAAAAAAGTGAGTGTATTTAATTGAAATGAATATAGTAAAAAAAAAAAAAAAAGATCAAATGAGGTCATCAGAAATAAGGAATAATCAGAAGAGCAGTTCAGCCTGGCCTCACAAAGAACTCTTCTTCATTCGCCAACTTTAGTAATATAAAAACTGCTCTGATGACCCAAGGAGTAACTCCAGCAACTACCCTTTAGTATTTATTTCATCCAATTCTGCTTTGCCATTATATATCCCAAATATTCTGTCAATGTTTCCACTCCTTTTGCTACTTCCAGTTAATTTCCCCCTATTCTCCCACTCTGTTTATTTAAGCTTTCTGCTGCCTCATGATTTTAATTCCATTAGAATTACTCATACTTTTTCTTTGTACATCTTTATTTTGCTCATACTGCTATCTGCCCCCTTACCAATTATTGTACAAAGTCCCAAACAAAGAGAATACCAGAGACATGGTGAATCAGACAGTGTAGAATTGCAACCACTATTCTTCTACAAAAGTCTAAAGCCAGCCTATCAACAGGATGCTTTAAGGATATAACTTATCACTACCCCAGCTATGACCGTGAGTATAAATTAATTTTATGTTTAGACTTGGGTCCCATAACCAAGATCTGTCAATAAGTATATGGAAATATTCAAAAATACAAAAAATCAGAAATCTAGAACATTTTTTGACCCAGAATTTCAGATAGGGGATATTCAACCTATAGTTAGTTAGCACCACTGAGTAGAAATATGCATATTTGAAGTAAAATATTTGTGTATGGAAGGCAGTGGGTAAGGCAAAAAAAAATTATCTCATTGTGCTCCCTAAAGTATCACATTTCATTTCCTTCAAGAACTGTTCCTTTGTACTCACAATTTGGCCAACCATTTGGTACAAGACACCTAGCTTTCAATCTATCTCAGCTTTTGATATGCCTAAATAGTTTCTATCTTTTGATTTAAAGTAAGATACCTGCAACTTTTCCTTTCACTTGAAGATTTAGAAGTCATTTTAGGGTATTAATTGGCCTTATTTTAATACTGCAGAGCCTTAGGGAATAGGTAAGCCTCAGTAAAGGAAGAGAGTGGGAACAGCGAGTTGATGGAACAGTAAGAACAAACACATCTATTCACCAGGTTCACTCTCTTATATATTCACATTTCTTGGCACACCCAAATACAATAGTAACATCAAAGATCACTGATCACAGATCACTGTAATAGGTAACAACAATAATGAAAAACTGAAACATTTTAAGAATTACTAAGATGTGATACAGAGACAAGAAGTGAGCACAGGCTGTTGAAAAAATGGTAACAACAGACTTGCTTATTAACACATGGTCACAACAAATCTTCAATATATAAAAAACAGTATCTAGGTAAGCAAAAAAACAGTATCTAGGTAAGCAAAGCACAATAAAGTATAACTATAAAGTACACAGCCTTTAGGTATTTTGCTACCGCATTAGAACACAGGCTAATATAACAACTAAATAATTTCATTTTTAAGTTTATTTACATAGCCACATGTGGTGATGGCTGGTAGACTATATAAGCAATGTAAAATAAATATAGTTTCACCAACATAAGATTCTTACTACCTCACAATACAGATGAAAAATAAAATATTAAGTAAAGTAAAATGTTCTTAAAAACAAAAGGAAGTCTAATGAAATCCACAAAAAATTAATTTAAGCAATGATGTGTGTGTTTCTCTCTCTCTCTACTTCCCTCATATCCCTCCTCCCTCCGCCATCCCCTACCCTCTCTATATATTCCTTCTTGGGGTACAGGAGGTCAGCAGTTTTCCCCTACCTTGTGCTTCCAGCATAGCAATAGGGTCAAGCAACCATGTATTGAAATCTCTCAAACTGTGAACCAATATAAACCTTTCCTCATTTTAGGCTGACTTTCCTGTCACAGCAACAGAATGCTAACTAACACATAAAAACAAAGAATTCTTATGGAGAACAAAATAATCAAAGTCCCAAGTATAAACTGTTGGGCACTATGCAAAAGATAAACGCTTCGCCAAAAGCCATGACACTTCCTCCTCTCCTTCTCTTTCATGCTTCCCGCTCTGAGCAAAAAAGAGCACAAGCCTGTGCCTGAGGGCTGCTTCCTCTTTCTCTCAGTACCTTCTGGTTGGTGATACTTAACAACACCAACATAGCAGTCCCTCATTGGCTGGGATAAGCCAGTCTGCAGCTTCACCATTGGTTCCTTAGCTGTCTCCCCTCCCTATAAAATTCCATGTGCCTTGAAAATAAAATGGATTCTGAGCTGCCATCCACTGCCTGTGGTTGACTCGTTTCCCCGGCTGAGAGGGAAGGGATCCCAGCGAGGGGGGTCCAAGATTTGGGACACCATCACTCATCCTTCTGATCAGCTCCCCGGAGGGGGAGGGCGCCAAGGAACGCTTGGGCAGAGACATAAACTTTTCCCACCAAGTAAAAGGGAAAATGTTTTTAAAACTGTCTTCATAGATTTCTTTATAAAATTTGGCCTTAGCAAACATTAAATATCAGTTATTTATACTAATAATAGACTGATATCAAAATAAAATAAGCTATCAAGAAATTAACAAAATTTTAGGTCAATTTAGTTCCATTTACTTTTTACATTTATAACTCCAAATTCCACAAAACAATGAGCTTTTTAAAAACTATTAATTCATGACAATTTTATCTTCTAGAAACAGAACATACATAAAAAAATAAAATTCATATCTATCTGATCAAACCTCAATAGAATTATTCTTCCTGGCTGGTTCCAAAATTCAAATCAGATACTAATCAACGAATCTGCTTTTCTGCACAGCCACCACTGGCTGTAAAGTGCTACTCCAAATTTATACTGATCATTTCTCTTAAAATGTTGAAATTATAGATAGTAGCTTTTTCTACTATAAATTTTATATTTGGATCTTTGATTATTCTGTTGGTTCTCCATGAGAATTCTTTATGTTTGTATATTAAATATCTGTGTGTTTTAGTTAGCATTCTGTTGCTGTAACAGGAAAGCCAACTTTACTATTTATATTTCAAAAAGTCATCCTTAATGTAGTAATTCAAAACACTGGTTTCAATGGCAAAGACAATTCAAAGAAAGATCAATCAGAGCAGGTTCCAATATTAGAATGTGTGACAGTATAAGGCATTTAACTATGAAGACTAAGATTGGCATGTCAAGACACACAGGAACTGAATCTCCAAACCAGACACCCAAGAGAAAGGAGACTAGAAAAGCAATGGTGGAGCTACTGCCCAGGATCCCCAAGAGAAAAATACTTCTAGCCTCATAGCATCCTTTCTAAAATGCTGGGAAAGAATAAGCTCCTTAGCAAAATTCTAAACCAGCTCACAATTTAAATGTACCTTTTTAAGAGGTAACTTATTGGCCTTACATTATATTTGTTCATAAGATAGAAAATTACATGTTTGACCAAAATCACAAATAATCCAATCAATAAATGGGCTGTGGATCTAAAAAAGAAACTTCTCACCAGAGGAAGTCCAGAAAGCCCATAAATATATGAGAAAATGTTCTATATCATTAGCGATAAGGGAAATGCAAATCAAAACTTCAATGAGATACCACCTGACTCCTGTTAGAGTGGCAAAAATGAAAAATTCGAACAACAGCGGATGCTGGAGAGGTTGTGGGAAAAGAGGAACACTGTCATACTGCTAGTGGGACTGCAAACTGGTTCAACCGCTCTGGAAAGCAGTGTGGAGAATCCTCAAAAAATTAAGGATGAAACCATCTTATGACCCAGCTATCCCACTCCTGGGTATTTTCCCAAAAGAGTTAGAATCAGCATATTATACTGATGTGGTTTCATCAATGTGTACAGCAGCTCAATTTACTATAGTTAGACTATGGAACCAACCCAGATGCCCCTCACTCGACAAGTGGATACAAAAACTTTGGTACTTATATACAATGGAATACTACTCAGCCATTAGAGAAGACAATATTATGGCTTTTGAAATCAAATGGATGGAGATGGAAAAAATTATGCTAAGTGATGTATCCCAATATCAGAGACTCAAGGGCCGAATGGTATCACTCATCTGTGGAAGCTAGAATACATCGAGAAGCAGTATGTTTGATGGCTAAGCTAATAATAACTTCAAATTGAATGATTCTTAACGCAACAGGGGGATGACTCCCTAGGTTACTTGGAGGCGTAGGGTGGGGGACAGGGTGGGGGGAGGGCTTAGGAAGAATATCTAGGAGACTGGAGGGTGGGAATATGGGGAAACCATCTCAGAAGGAGATCTCTGACCTCCATGAGATATCCATTTAACTCAGGGGTTCTTCTGGGGGAAATAGCAACATGGGGAACTCAAGCTGGGCATCCATGACATGGCATTAGCCCTGGATAACTAAGTATATATACATTTGTTCTTGAATGTTTGATAATGTTTCCCCCTCAATTGTAACTCCACATTCATCTAATAAAAAAAAAGAAAATTACATGTTTGACCAAATGTGCCAGTTATTCATCTATCATCTTTCGGATCCAAATTCACCCATCACTAGCTGCTCTGCAAAAATGGATTGGGCCCTTTAAATATTTTTACTTTGTCACTTGACATGATCCTAATTTTGTCAGTAGAAGGTGCTAGAAAGATGTAGGAAGAGGGGTTTTCCTTCCAGAGTCTAGTGAGCTCCTCTCGGCAGGCTTCTACATTGCAAATGGCTTTTCTAGGGTCCAGCTCCAGCAAGAGCTCCACCATCAGGCTCCTGAAGTGCACAATAGTTAGCAGGACCTAGCAGCTTCCCCAGTACCTCATTCAGGCCCTGATAGCAGAGTGACTCTGATGAGACATATTACTGGCAAATTCTGCCCTCACAGCAACAGGCATTTCTCTTCATTCTGTGAGCCTCAGTCATGTCTTCTCAGAAAAAGTCTGGATCTCAATTTCAGAAGCTCTTCTGTATTTCTACCCCAGGAGTGGGGGTTGCTTCTTTTATCTGGTAAATTTGTAAAGTTGTCTTTTACCAACTAATCCCTCATTACTGTAAAACCTCTATTATAGTTAGCAATTCTTCATATTAAATTTTTCCTGTTCAAATTACATGTGATTTCTTTATCCTAAGCAGACCCTGACTTACATGTCAAATTTCAGTCAATCAATAAGGGAACTGAGAAAATGAGAACCTATTCAAGTCTGATTTTTTTTTTATATATAAACATGATCTTTATGATCTTCAATCATTAGAAAATTCAGACTGGTCAAATAGGGTCTTTGAAGTAGGAATGGAACAAACTACTAAGTTCAAAGAACATATCTTTGTGAATGGTTCTTCCATTTTGGAAAATATCCAGTTTTTCACTAATAAAATTTGAGTGCTATAAGTGAACACTGTTCTCTAGTGGCTAATTTTTGTTTTTAAAGACAAATGAAAAGTTAAAAAACAGGAAAATTTAAGAAGAAGGAATAGAAACAGTGGTACCATTTCTAATTACTAATTGCACTATGGAATTGTTCTATTTACATTTCAAAGGAAACCTAAACTCTCAGCAACTCCACACTGATATTCACTTTGGTTCTTAGCTATTTAGGAAAACTTTTTGCAGTTTCTTTCTTTCACCATCCTTAGTGTGCTCTCTAGTCCACTTTGCCAACATTAAAATGAAATGGAAATGTTCAGCATCAAGCTCACCATTCCTATCCCACTTTGCTCTTAACTCTACTAGCCACAGAGTTAAAAGGACAGGATTAAGAGTCATTAGACACAGCACTAAGGGGAATTAAAGGGCTTGTTCAAGACGGTATAACATCTGCTCCTCAAATTCCTGCCTAAACAACAAGATTCGGATCAAAGAGAAGAGAGGGAAAGCCAATCTGACAGTAAATTGGAGGCATAAGGAAGTGAATGTTCTCTCAGGGAGTAATTCTGACACCAGAGGAAGGCTTAGTGACATTGCACAATTCTTTCTGTGAAGTTATTCATGGGGCAAGGGGGAATACATGACTGTAAGGGGAGGGGAGTGGGAAGGTGAAGATTGAGGATCCTTTTAAGTAGTTTTTGCTTGGTTAGCAAAACAAGTTGGGACATGCAAGACAGATAAACACAGCTGTCTGGGGCTGTCACTTGAGGCTCAGGAGCCAAGGTGTCCTGCTATAGTGAAAAGTGCACCGGAATGTGAGTCAGAAATCCAGAGATCCAAATCCTCTCTCTGTTAATTATCTGTGTGATGATGAGCAAGTCTTTTAATTTCACTAAACCGACTCCTTATTTTATGGAAAATCAGTAGATAAGACTAAACAGCAGCATCATACAAGGGTGTTCCTGAGAAATAGAGTTTATACACTACTTATGTAACTGCTGAGACCTGGTTTCCTCCACTGAAAACAATAGAATACAGAATAACAATTTATAGGACTTGGATAAGGATTAAAATATACATAAAGGCACCTAAGACAGTACTGGAAATAATAGTTACTATTATTACTTACAATTAGGGGGAAACCTATAAATATTCAGTATAGACATAATTTTTTTAACATGTTTTTGATCTATAGTTGGTTGAATTCATGGATTAAAGAACCTGCAGATATGGAGGGTTAACTGTATTTGTTGAAACAATCTGTTCCATTCAAGTACAGTGTATATAGGTATGTGTGTGTGTGTATTTGTGTGAGTACACACACATATATATGTACATATGTGTATATACACAATACATGAATGCACACATATACATTCGGCACTAGGAGATGACTGATAGATAGATAGATAGATAGATAGATGGTGGATGCACAGATAGACAGACAACCTAGGGCTGAGAACAGGTCAAGACAGCAAGAGATATGAGATAGAACCATCAGGTATTTATATATGAATATCAGAAAACACTAATTTATTCCAGGTTGAAATAAATCCTCAGCTGCTTCAATATTTTAGATTTTAAATTTGAAAATAGATTTCAATGCAAATTTGATTTAAAACACATCACCTACTGGCTTAACTTATTTAAGATACATAGGCTAGGGGCAACTTTACATAAACATGTCAAACAAAATAATGCCACAAAAAAATTTTCTATCCAGGACCATATACAATTTTATTAAAAGTCTACACTATTTCCTTTCCATTAAAATGCATATTTTTTATTTTATTTTATTTTTAAAGAAAGAGAGGAACAGGGGCTGGAGCGGTGGCTCAACGGTTGCTGCACTTGCCTGGCAAACACTAGTACACAGGTTTGAACCCCAGCACCATGTGCACAGCAAGGTCTCAGAGCAATGGGGGCCACATGAAAACTAACTAAAATTGATTCTGTCCTTCTCTGTCTCTCTCACACTGTCCCTCTCTCTTAAAGAGAGAGAGAGAGAGAGAGAGAGAGAGAGAGAGAGCGCAACAGTGAGAAAGAGAGAATCAATTTTAGTTTTTCATGCAACTTTCATTACTCCAACACTTCGTAGGTGCTGGAGCACAAACCAGCATCTTCGGGCATGTCAGTGCCATATGGCTGAGCCACCACTCCAGGCCCTAAAATGCATAGTTTTGCTTATAAATATGATAAAAATTTCTCTATCACTCAATGAAGTACAGAATAATAGCTCCATGGTTTTATATGATTTCACAGTCAAGTTTCATACTAAAAATAAACTGAGTCCTATAAGTAAGGGACCTTAGTAACTACACAATTGGTTTCCATGTCTTCTGAGGATAAGACAAATATTATCCTCAGATAATAAATGTCAACTAATGAAGATGGTTAGTAATAGTTCAGTCTTCTTTCTAATAATTTCAATAGTTTCCCTTTATGACAATGTTGACATTTGAAATAATACCTAAGTTGTAAGTCTAGCAGCACAGCAATAGGGTCTTAGGAATTAACAGTAAAAAATAAGTGTCAACAATGGAGCAAATAGAATGAGGACTCTACTTCAGAGAGTCTCACTGAAAAAGAGGTATTTAGGTGAAGGTCTAATTATGAGAAGTAGCTAACCATGTTTGTGAGAGAAGGAGCAAGTAGTAAGTGGAAGGGAAGAACACTGTAAGCAAAAAACAATGTATTTTGTAAAAATGCTACCATCACTTTTCTAGAAAACAAGGAGGAAGGAACAGAGAAGAACCAGATCAGAAAGGACTTTATAAAACATGATAAGGTATTTGGATTTTATTCAAAGTGCATCAAGAAGACATTAATTAGGCAAGAATAGTAGAGAAAACCACAAAGAGATCACTGTAGTATTCTAGGTGAGATTTAAGCAAGGAATCCTTGAGGAGCATCCTGAAATAGAAGTTTTGACAGCTAAAAAGAATGTTCACAGAGGATATGAGAGTTGATAAAAGAAAGATGTACTAAATAGTCAGGCACCTAATAGAACAGCATCCTTGAAAAGACAGCACCTGTCACATTGAGAAGAGACTGTCCAATGCTGAATACTCCCACACCCAGCCCCCTCAAAACTTCCCAGACCACAAGCCCATTCCACTGACAACAAGCTAGGAAGCTTAGGAAATAAGGAGATATAAGAAGAATCTATTCAGCCTCTTTCTCACTATGCAGGGAAAATAAATGAGATAAGTAAAATAATAAAGGGTTGTCAAGAGATTCGAGAGAAAAGATCAGCAAACTTTCTGTCAAGAGTCAAATAATATTTTAGGCTTTGCAAGCCATTTATGATCTCCACCATATATTCATTGTTGTTGTTTAGGTTTTCATTTTTCACAATCCTTGGAAATCATCAAAAACCATTCATAGTTCCAGGACCAGACAACAGTTGGCCATGGATCAGAGCTATTAGCCCACTGGCTATAGTTTGCCAACCAATATTTTTTAAAAGGAAAAAAATATTTCTATGTTTATTGTGCGATAAAAATAAAATTCCAGAAAACATACCTGTTGCTATTATATACAAGGCTACAGCAGACAAACTTATTTCTCAGTCATTTTCACATGTGAATATATCTGTTGGAGAAGTTCCTAAAAGTCGGTTACTCAGTCAAAGAGTTTCGGGTATTCGTAATTTGAAAGAGAACAACAAATTGCCCTCTATAAGATGGTAACAACTCACACTGCCACTGGCAATGCCTAAAAATCCTTGTGCTATGATTTGATTATCCTCATCAAAACTCCAGTTGAAATTTAAATCCCCATTGTCAGGTATAAAGAGGTTAGACATTTTGGAGATTATTAGAACCCTAATTAATGAATTAATCCATTCAAAGAATAATGGATGAATGAGTTATCTTGAGAGAGGGTGTGTTATAAAAGCTGTTTTGGATCTGTCTCTAATATACACATGCCTCTCACCATGTGATGACCTATGCCACACATTTCTATATTCAGAATATAACCTCTCAAACTTGCCCCAATAATCAAAAAATATAAATGTTATGTATTACAAAAACAAGATTCTTCTGAAAACTGCTCCCTCCCCCTCAATTTAACAAATATTCCCCTCTGGAAAGCAGTGTGAAAAATCCTCAAAAAATTAGGGATGGACTCATCATATGATCCAGGTGTCCCTCCTCTGGGCATTTTTCCCGAGGAGTTAGAATCAGCACAAAATAGAGACACAGCAAAGTCTATGTTTATTATAGCAGCTCAATCTACAATAGCTAAATTATGGAACCAATTCAGATGCACCTCACTGGATGAATGGATCCAAAAACTGTGAGAAACATATACATATATCTCACACACACACACACACACACACACACACACATACATACCATGGAGTTCTACTCAGCAATTAGAAACAATGAAATTGTAGCCTTTAAAGGTAAATGGATGCGGCTGCAGTGGTGGCTCAGTGGTTACAGTGCTTGCCTGACATGCACAAGTATGTGAGTTCAAACCCCAGCACCACGTACACAATGAAGTCTTGGAGCAATGAAAGCCACATGAAAACTAAATAAAATTGATTCTCTCTTTCTCTCTCCCTCTCTCACTGTCCCTCTCTTTCTTTCTCTCTCTCTCTCTTTTTTAAGGTACGTGGATGGTGATGGAAGAAATCATGCTGAGCAAAGTTAGCCAAACCCAGAGAGTCAAGGGTCAAATGTTTTCACACATTTGCAGAGGCTGGAGCTAAACCCAGGCCTGTGTAAAAGGTAGTCAATTTCATGTATTAGACACAACAAAGGGATAGCAACACATAATCTAGGACATCATATAAATATATATCGGGAAAGAGGGAGAAGATGGGGGAGGGGAGAGGGAAGGACAATAGGGAGGGATCTAGCGGGTGATTCTGATTTAAGAACATATGCATATCATATTGTTAGTATTTTTGATTGTACAACAACTAAATTTCTTAATAAAAAGACAAAAAAATCAAATATATATGGAAATCTTTTTATCTAAAAAAAATTTTCAAGAGAATATGGTTTATAATAACATAAGCATAAAATAGACAAGGACAAAAAAATAATATTTAAAAGTCCACTTAACATTCTAAGAAGATGGAAAGCAAGTCACAGATTGGAATACTTGTGATACATATATCTTACAAAGAACTTTATCAACCATCCCAAAAAAAGCAACCCAATTTTAAAAATGTGCAAAAAGTAGATGGCCAGGGCAGCAGCTCAGTGGTACAACACCTGCCTAGTATGTGTGAGGTCCTAAGTTCAATACCAAGTACCAATTACAAAAAAAAAAAAAAAAAAAAAAAAAAAAAAAAACATGGGGCCAAAGTGGTTCAACTACACACTTCACCAAAGAACACATACGTGAAAATATAAAGCCATAAAAAGATGTTCATCATCACTAATCATCAGAGAAATTCAAATTAAAACTCAATGACATATCTATCATATACTCAAAAGAATGACTAAAATTTATAAAATATTGATAATACTAGTGTAGATAAAAGTATACAGGGGGCTGGAGCAGTGGCTCGGGGATTACGGAGCTTACCTGGCAAGCTCAAGTACACGAGTTCAAACCCCAGCACCACGTACACAACAAAGTCTCACAGCAATGAAGGCCACATGAAAAACTAAATAAAAATTGTTTCTCTCTTTCTCACTGACTCTCACTCTCTCTTAAAAAAAACTAAACAATAAAAAATAAACAAAAAAAGAGTGTACAGTAACTACAACTCTTATACCTTGCTGCTAAGTATGCAAAAGGGTACAACACTCTGGGAACAGTTAAGCAGTTTCCTATAAAATTAATATGTACATATCACACAAATCTACCAATTCAACCTTAGGTATTTACCCAAGAAATGAAAGCATTTGTCCACAAAAAAAGACCTATACATGAATATTTATAGAACTTTACAATTTCTAAAAACTGGAAATAAGTCAAATGTCTATCAACTGGTAAGGAGATAAACAGTAGCATGGTAATATAAAGTAATCTTACAGAGCACTAAGAGGGAACAAAATTACCAAAGTAGGCAACAACAAGATCAGATCAGTGGTTGCCTGGGAGTCAGGAGAAAAGACTAACTGCAAAGTGGCTAGAGGGAACTTTTGAGGATAATAGAAATTGTCTATATCTTGGTTATAACGGTAGTAGTCTTACTGAATACATTCATTAAAACTTATTATACATTTAAAAAGAATGAATCTTACTATATGCAAATCATGCCTTAATAAACATGACTCTTTAAAAGTTCATTATGGAGGCTGAAAACATGGCTCAGCAGTACAGTGCTTGCTTGGCATGCACAAGGACCCAGGGAAGATCCCCAGCACCACTTACACAACTAAGTGGAGGAAAAACAAAAACCAGATGAAAAAATAAAATTAACACATTCTATCTCTCTCTCTTTCTCTGGGAAAAAAAAAATTCATTATGGGCTAGGGATTCAGCTCAGTCAGTGGTAGAGTATGTATTTAGCATGTGCAAGGCCCTGGGTTCAATCCTGAGAACCAAAACAAACAAAATGGATATACATATACCACACGTACTGTATATAAATAAAAAGTAAGATTTTTTTTCCAAGAGAATTAAATCGTTTATTGATTACACATTATAATGGATGATACACAAGCTTCATTCCCATCTATTATTTATCTGGTACCATTATTCAATTTAGATATTGCATAGGATGTGCCAACAATCATTTTTATAATCAAATAATTCCATGACTTTGCTTGGGTGACCCTTTCAATGGTGAGCTTTAGAAGGTCACAACAGTTAACTGTCAGTTCAACTACACCGTTTCTGAACCTGGCATCATCCTGAATGAATTCTAACTTCACACTGGTGGGAAGTTTTACCAAGATGGCTTCAGAGTAGACTAACTTTACACAGCACATTTAAAAAAAAGACACATTTATTCAGCATCATGATCAGACTATTACATTTAGCAATCAACAGCATGGGTGCAAAAAAAAGAAAAAAAAAAGAAGTCTACATTAAAACCCTTTGTTGGAATGCTTTACACTTTCCACAGAACAGAAACTAAAATAACCTGTTATACAATTAGTCACAAATCCAGTCCTCGTGTTTTTTTGCCCATATACATGATATTGTCTAAACCATGTCTTCTTTGTAGCAGCTAGGCCCTGACACCACTGCGCTTGGCTGGGTTCACAAATCTGTTGTAACCTGTAGCTTCCCTGTCACTTCTCTGGCTCTCCTCTCCTGCTAAGCTTTGTTTCCTGGCAGTATTAAAACCTTCTGCCACTGCCATAGCTGCTGCTGCTGCTGGAACCGCCATAGCCACCTTGATTTCTTGGTTTGGCAAAGTATTGGCCTCCACCACCATAAGGTCCAGAGCTTCTGCCTCCAAAGTTTCCACCCTTCATGGGTTCAAAATTTGATGAATAATTGTTGTAATTGCCAAAATCATTGTAGCTTCCACCACCTCCAAAATTGCTTCCATCATTACCAAACCATTATAGCCATCCCCGCTGCCACCATATCCACCACCAACATGGCTGCCACCAAAGCCACCACGACCACTGAAGTTTCCTCCATGACCAAAATTGTCATTTCCACCAAAACCACCTTCTCGACCACCACCAAAGTTTCCAGAACCACTTCGTCCTCTTTGGCTAGATGAAACACTAGCCATCTCTTGCTTTGACAGGGCTTTCCTCACTTCATAGTTGTGGCCATTAACAGTGTGATATTTCTGAATGACAATCTTATCCACAGAATTGTGGTCATCAAAAGTCACAAAAGCAAAGCCCCTCTTCTTTCCACTGCCTCTGTTGGTCATGATCTCGATGACTTCGATTTTCCCATACTGTTCAAAATAATCCCGTAGGTGATGCTTTTCAGTATCTTCTTTGATGCCACCGACAAAGACCTTTTTCACAGTTAAATGGACCCCTGGTCTTTGAGAATCTTCTCTTGAGATGGCTCTCTTTGGTTCCACAACTCTTCCATCCACCTTGTGTGGCCTTGCGTTCATGGCTGCATCCACTTCCTCCACAGTGGCATAAGTGACAAACGCAAAGCCCCTGGAGCACTTGGCGTTTGGGTCCCTCATTACCACACAGTCGGTGAGTGTTCCCCATTGCTCAAAATGGCTTCTCAGACTCTCGTTGGTTGTCTCAAAGCTCAGCCCTCCGATGAACAGCTTCCCCAGCTGTTCGGGCTCTTTAGGGGACTCTGATTTAGACATGACAGCGGTGGGAAGAGAGACTTTAGGATGCTTTCTCGGCAGCATCCACAGACAGAAAAGAGTAAGCTAACGAACGTATCCCAAAAAGTAAGTTTTTTAAAAGTAATAAAGAACTGCTGGGTGCAGTGGCACATGCTTGTAATCCCACCAACTAGGAAGACTGAGGCAGGAGGATCATAAGTTCAAAGTCAGCCTCAGAAATGTAGTGAGGTCTTGGGGCTGGAGTGGTGGCTCACCGGTTACGGCACTTGCCTGGCATGCGCAGGAAGTGGGTTCAATCCCCAGCACCACATACACAACGAAGTGTCACAGCAATGAAAGGCACGTGTAAAACTAAATAAAAATTGTTTCTCTCTGTCTTTCTCATCTCTCTGTCCCTCAATCTTTATAAAAAAAAAAAAAAGATATGTAGTGAGGACTTGAGTAACTTAACAAGACAATGTCTCAAAAAAAAAAAACGACTAGGGATGTGGCTCAGCGGTAAGTGCCATTGGGTTCAATTCTTGGCACAAAAAAAGAGGAGGAGTAGGAGGAGAAGGAGGAAGAGGGGGAGGTGGGAGAGGATGAGGAGGGGAAGGAGGAGGAGGAGGAATGAATTAAAAGAGTAGGAAAAAAATTTTAAAGAGAGAGCTGGAGAATGAGAGAGAGAGAAGACAGAATCAACTTTATTTTATCATCTGGCCTTGGTTTCTCTGACACTTAGTTGTGTATGTGATGTGGTGCTGGGGTGTGAATCCAGGTCTTCGTACATGCCAGGCAAGCACTCCAACCACTGAGCCACCACTGCAGCCCAAGAGTAGGAAGCTAATAAAGCAAATTGGCTTAAGAAATCTTCACAAGGCCAGGGAATGTAACATACACCTGTAAACTGTAATCCAGTGGCTCAAGAGGATAAGACAGGAGGATCACAAGTTCGAGGCAAGCCTCAGCAACTAAGGCAGGCCCTAAGTAACAAAAGGAGACTCTGTCTCAAAATAAAAAATAAAAGGGAATGGGGATGTGGCTCAGTGGTTAAGTACCCTGGGTTCTGGGTTCAATCCCTGGTACAATAAAGAGAAAGAAAGAAAGTGGTAGTAGGGAGAATGACACACAAATTGTAGCAAAAAACCTTAAGCAAAAACAAAAATGATACAGAGAACAGGATCAAAAATGAAGAAGAACTGACAGTAGAAATCCAAAGTTGGGTAGCCCACACTCCTTAAAAAAAAAAAAAATCAAGGCAGATCAGTTAAAATCAGTCTGATTTGTCAGAGGTACAATCCAATGTTTTAATACTAATAAAATCTCAGAAATGGGAAGAACCATTTGAAACATGTAAGTGATAACTTCAGAACTTGTACACTGAAATTCCCTCATATTAAATACATACTAAGCTGTTACTATTTAGTGAATGTTTTACTAGGTGGTAGAAGCTATGCCATGCACTTTATAAACATTATTTCATTTAATTATCATACCCCAAAGAAAAGGATATTACTAGTTTTATTTTACAGGCAAGGAAACCAAGGATTAAACTGATTATATAACTTGCTAAAATCATATATCAAACCAACTGGCCAAGACAGAATTCAAATGAAGATTTATATAACTCATAATCCATACTCTTAGCTATTATGCACATCTGACTCTATAGCAACAGTTCCAGAACTAAAATTTATATAAATCAGTGTGCTATATAAAATAAAGGGGAAAAATACTTCAATTACATACTAGAAGAAAATGAAATTTCACCCTCTTACCACTAATGCTGACAGAGAAAGTGCATCATGTCTCAGGCACTGACTCATTGTTCTGATGTCTAATACTAGAAAATTTTTAATTTCTGAATCTTGAATTGACTCAGAAAGACAAAACACTGGATAATGGTGATTGGGGATTTTTTTCTTTGAATTTTCAAACTGTTTTATCAAGAAACTGATAAATATATGCCAAGATTTACAAATGCTACTTGAATAAATGTAATCTGTTCAGTGGCAAGTTTAATATAAAATTAATGAAAAACAAAGGCAGCAACAAAATTC
Organism: Aplodontia rufa; assembly: GCA_004027875.1. Taxonomy (NCBI): domain Eukaryota; kingdom Metazoa; phylum Chordata; class Mammalia; order Rodentia; family Aplodontiidae; genus Aplodontia; species Aplodontia rufa. Next base: position 37,441 of record PVKS010019702.1, read on the forward strand.
ATCAACCAGTTATCCTGAGAGTATATGCCCTGTCTTTGCTTTTTAAAAGGCTAAATAGATAAGCCTTAAGTTCATAGCTAAAATATCACCAACAGTGCAGAGTCAAAAGCCTTCTGGTGTCCCACACCTATAATCCCAACTACCAGGAGAGCTTAGGCAGGAGGATCAAAAGTTGAAGGCCAGGGCTGGAGCGGTGGCTTGGCAGTTACGGCACTTGCCCAGCATGTGCAAGTACACAGGTTCATACCCCAGCACCCACATATACAACTAAGTGTTGGAGCAACAAAAGCCATGATAAAAAAAAAAAAACACTCAATAAAAATTGATTCTGCAAAATAGATCAAGGAGCTTGGTATTAAAACAGCTACGTTGCAACTGATAGAAGACAAAATTGGTCCAACACTTCAACATTTGGGAGTAGGCAAAGACTTTCTCAACAGGTCTCCAAAAGTGAAGGAAGTAAAGTAAAAAATCAGTGAATGGGATGCCATAAAGCTAAAAAGCTTTTGTACTGCCAAGGAAACAATCAAAAGAATC